>OX465593.1:25030917-25183417 GCA_950022655.1 Alentia gelatinosa
GGCGACAGACATTCCACTACAACTTATCGCTACTTGTTTGTGTACCTCTCTCTGTACAGTTGGCGACAGACATTCCACTACAACTTATCGCTACTTGTTTGTGTACCTCTCTCTGTACAGTTGGCGACAGACATTCCACTACAACTTACCGCTTCTTGTTTGTGTACCTCTCTCTGTACAGTTGGCGACAGACATTTTACTAAAACTTACCGCCTCTTGTTTGTGTACCTCTCTCGGTACAGTTGGCGACGGACATTCTACAACAACTTATCGCTTCTTGTTTGTGTACCTTTCTCTGTACAGTTGGCGACAGACTTTCTTCTACAACTTATCACATCTTGTTTGTGTACCTCTCTCTGTACAGTTGGCGACAGACATACTACTACAACTTATCACATCTTGTTTGTGTACCCCTCTCTGTACAGTTGGCGACAGACATTTTACTACAACTTACTGTTTCTTGTTTGTGTACCTCTCTCGGTACAGTTGGCGACAGACATGCTACTACAACTTACCACTTCTTGTTTGTTTACCTCTCTCTGTACAGTTGGCGACAGACATGCTACTACAACTTACCACTTCTTGTTTGTGTACCTCTCCATGTACCGTCGGCGACAGACATTCCACTACAACCTATCGCTACTTGTTTGTGTACCTCTCTGTACAGTTGGCGACAAACATTCTGCTATAACTTATCGCTTCTTGTTTGTGTACCTCTCTCTGTACAGTTGGCGACAGACATTATACTACAACTTATCGCTACTTGTTTGTGTACCTCTCTGTACAGTTGGCGACAGACATTCTGCTATAACTTATCGCTTCTTGTTTGTGTACCTCTCTCCGTACAGTTGACAACAGACATTCTGCTATAACTTATCGCTTCTTGTTTATGTACCTCTCTCCGTACAGTTGGCGACAGACATTATACTACAACTTATCGCTACTTGTTTGTGTACCTCTCTCCGTACAGTTGGCGACAGACATGGGCATGGCTGGTCTCCTCCAGTGCATGCCGGGCGTCGGGGTTTCGGTGACGGGGCCCGAGGACGTGGAGGACCGGGGCTCTGACCAGGAGCCCGACTCGGAGGCGGTGGCTCGCTACCTCCACGGGCGGGGGAAGCGGCACACGGTGGCCATGACGTGCCCGGTACAGGAAATCTCAGAGGAGTTACAGCGTAAACTGGCCTGCCAGTCGCCCATCCAGAGCCGGTCCCGGCGTGGCTCAAGTAAGTCTCTATGTTGGAGTTCCCCTAGTCGTGTTCATCATGGACGAGCAGTGCCATCAATGTAGAAAATTACTCATTCCTATCGAAAAGAAAGTCGTAACAAAACCGTAGTTATTATTCGCAAAAAGGTTTTCAAAATATACTTTGTATTTCGTATTAGCGTCTTTTTTCCATGAAAATGTAATTCACTGACTTTTTGCTGGAGGATAAAGACAAAACTATGATTAAGACAGTTGGAAATTATCTCATCAAAAGAAAGTCTTATATCTGAAAAACCATTGCAGTATTATTAAAGAAGAAGCGAAAAAGTCATGGTCAAAGTCGTCGTTCTCCACAGGTTTGAGTGATATGAACGAGGCTTTGTGTATTTATCTCACCCCTATACACACTAAAAGAATGGACAGCACACATGATATAGACCATGGAGAATGAACTGCAATACTCGTAGGGGCATGGAGAACAAGCTCCTAATGTTAAGCCCATGGGACAAAAATACCAGGGCCGTGATCAAAAGATAGGGGCTTTTACTCTTACCACAAAATAACAATTGTCAAAATGCGAATCGACACTTCTTCGAGAAACCCTGATGGATGAAGCACCTCACAGGTCCGAAACGTGTCAGTTCTCATTCCGTGTTATTCACTATAATTTACATGGTCCAGAGTTAGAGGGTATCTTTACTCAAGCATCTGCATCAAAATAGTATGACAATTGGTTTTGCTGCATTAACAGGAAACTGTTGGTGTGAGAACATAGAGGCGGGTGTAACACTGTACAACGTGTACCGACACCACGTGCTGCCACCTAGTGGTAATTTAGTGAACTAATAATAGTAATACCATCATTTGCATCTTTAAACAACCATTGTCTGCAGTGACCCTGAGACACATGTTATTTGAAACACTCTCGTGAAATTGAAGTTGAAGTATATTAGACTTAATTTTTTTTTTTAAACCAAAAAAACTAAAACTAAATAGCTCTCATGAGTCTCAGACATAAATATCCATAAAGTGGCAGCTTCGTAACAGCTGATAAGCTAGAAAAGTGCAGACACATTCTAAATTTATGCGAAGTTCAACTGTTTGTTATTATGAAGTCTGTAAACTGCCCTATTTTACCTTTTGCGTTTGGATCAATTAGACAAAACTTTTAATGTGTTCATTTGGCATTAGGATGAGTCCAAAGGATCCAGCTTTGACCGATAATTAACAAACTTTGAAAATCACCAGGTGGCGCCACCGTGAATTGTAGGGTATGCATAAAACCCAAAGGAGGATTCCCTCAAGAGCTTTGCCATTTTCACACCAGGGGGCAATACCATCAACAGACTGGAAGTTTGCGGTTGTTATGAGCTTGACTAGACTAACTCTGAAGAGACAATGTTTGAAAGATCAATAACTCAGAAAACGGTGTTCAATTTTCTTCTCATTTTTGTGCCCCCGTTAATTAGGAATATAATGCGTGAAAAGGAAATGCGTGAATAAGTAAAGATTTAAGTATTTAGTTTTGGTAAACAAAGGCACTGTGCTTTTTGGGATACATGTAGATATTATATGAATGCACGATTCTGTATATTGTGTCTGAAGGACTCACACATCCGAGGAAAATAAAAAAGATAATTTCGGGGGGAAACTGTGGAGCTACGTGTGGAGGTTAGAAGGACTCCCCTCCATTTTCTGCACCGATGCCTTTTGCCAACTAGTTTTGAATTCTGATGCAGCCCCTTATTGTTCCATGCGATATTCCAACAGCGCTTATAGCGGACATAGCTATTCGCATGTGGGACCACCATTTGTCCTCTGATGCACACTCTTCCAACAGATCCTTCGTCCTGCTTGCAAGCCAAGTTGCATGAAGAATCAGCTAGGAGACTGGCTTCGTTTCCCGACTCACTGGAACTCTCTCGCTCTCCCGGCAGATCCCTTGTGCTGCTTGGCTTGCAAGCGGGACTGAGGATCTGCTGGGAGACTGGAACTCCCCGTGAGCCCCTAACGGATTGTTAAGTAACCAGGTTATGCTCTGTGCTCTCATTTAGAAACAAGCTTGCCTTCATATCTGGGTGACCTTTTGGGTCTTGTTCCTTTGGTGTCTTCTAATATAGGGCACATAGCCATTGTTTTATGGAGGCAGCCATCTTGCCTGCAACGCCAAACAGAACTCTCATGACTATCTATAGATTATAACAGCAGATAATGATAATTATCCCTGACTACAGTGATGCCATCTATGATTTTCTGTCGGGGGACTAACAATCACTCTCTGCCCTATAAACCTCGGAATATTTCTTATCTCTATTAACTTTCCTTTCTCTAAGAAGCATTAGAGTTTTTTTCTCTCTGACTTCTAAAGGTTTTATTTTGTTATTTTCTCTCACTTACTTCTGTTAACTGAAACTCTTATTGTATATGTGCTGTTTGGTTTAAAGCAGGTTTGGAGCTTGAAGGTATGTCTAGACTTGGGGCCTGAGTTTAGGAGAAGGCGACCCCTGACCTGATACCTTTCCCCTCTCCCCTCCCTCCCTCCCTCCCTCCCTCCCTTTACAGTATCGTTAATATCCTTAAGGCTTGGGTTAGGGTTTTAGTGGTTGAATTAGACCTAAGGCAATCCATATGTCACATTAGAGTGGTCTACAGTTTTAAGGAGGTTATCTTAGATGAAGAGGTTATCTTTGAGAAAAGCGAATTACTATTTCCTTTACGCTATAAGGATCACAATAAGTTTTGGGTGAATATGTGTGAATTAGAATGAATATGATCATAATAAATATTCTTATACCAACCAGCCCTTTTTCATTTTTAGGATATACAATTCTTCTTTATACAACATTTTCCACTTATATGTATACAAACATATGTGTTTAATATCAGTTTGTGTGAGGGTACAAATTCCACATGAAAACTATTCCTACTATTTATCTGACCACAACGACATCCATACTTTTAGCTAAAATTTATCTGAGTAAAAAGTAGGTATGGAAAACAGAAATCACCGGTGTTTTAGAAGCACATACATATTGGATTCCTTCAGGAGTCAATGATTATTTTAAAGATATAAACGGAAGTACATCGCCTGGATCTCGCAGGCAAAAGACCCTACACTGTAGGCTGGGTTTAATTAGAAAGTGGTACAAATTAAACCACAGAAAACCAAAGAAGCTGCCGAAACCTGGGACGGGTAAATAAGATAAAACGTTAATAAATAAGTAGGAAAGTTTCACACAAAGATAATACAAATGGTAAATTAACCTTGAATGTTTGCTTTTTCTGTAACAAACAGGTAGAGAGCTTATCAAAAACTCTTCTCTCTGTTATTGCTATTACGTTAGAGAGGTCAATGAAAGAATAAAAATGTTTTAAAAAAAGTTGATATATGGTAAGTTAATGCCAGGGTGATTTCTACTTTATCCACTTTTTAAATTAAAAAAAAATATAGAAAAAAAGGCCAATGAAAGAATAAAAGTGTAAAAAAGATGATGATGATGAATGGTAAATTAACCTTGAACGTTTGCTGTTTCTCTCACAAGCAGGTAGGGAGTCCTACAAGGACGTGAACTGCCTGCACCTTCCCAACGAGCGCTACTCTCCGGTGCGGCGAGCCAGCGACGGTATGGCCTCCATCAACAAGTACCAGTCGCACCTGGAGAAGCTGTACCACCAGACGTTGTCGCAGCCCTCCTCGCGCCACTCCTCGCTGAAGGCGCTGCAGGCCGAGTGCCAGCAGCTGCAGCTGAGTGCCGGCAGCACCGACGCCGAGAGGCAGGCGGAGCTGCAACAAGCGCACACCATCCACCGCATGCAGCAACTGGTAGGTGTCTCGTCTACTCCTCCCGTGTGTCTACCCACCCCTCTCACCCCCACCCACCCACCCGGCCCAGGTAGCGTCAGACAGGACGGTGGGTGGGTGGGTACCTTCTCTGGTTCATATGGTTATTGATTTTTTTTAATTATTATTATTTTAATGATTTTGAAAAAAAAATATTTTCTGATTTTTTTTGGGTGGTAAAAATCTGAGAACATTGTCCCTCCCCCTTCTCACTTTCCTCAGGGTGCATCGCAGGAATTTAGCTGCATGATATCTACCAAGCAGCTCCTCTCTTTTGGGAATGATTAGATTTTTTCTCTCTATTTTTTTTTTTTTTAATGTTGTAATTTTTTTTTCAAGTTTAAATAGTTTGTTCCCTTCATGAACTGTTAGTCATGCTAGGGATCCGACTCAGCCTGAAGAGTAGAATAGTTGTCTCTTTCTCTTTACACTACTAGAATGTTCCTTCTCTGCTGTCACAAGGAACAACTCGTAGTTTAAATGTCCTGTTAGCTGACAACAAAATGCTGATTTACCAAACCTATGTTTGTGTATAATCACCATGGGCGCCTTGACTCTCCATGTGTTCTCTCTTTAAGCTTAAAGCATTGCTGTTAATCTGATCTAGCCTGACTTTAGCCGACAATGTGTATCCTCTATTTAAATATTCCCATGTAGGAAAACTCCAGTATGTTACACTTGTCTGTTCTAGTATCTCTCCTCATTTCTCTCATCTTCGCTAACATGTCATCTTTAGCAGAAGCTGCAGAAACTGTCAGTAGAAAAAAATATGAATATATCGGGTAGCCAAAAAAGACGAAGAGGGTTGATGCAATATATTAAGGATATTTTCTATTGACTATTTGTGTTTGTTTGTTTTTAGTTTCCTCTTCCTCGAGTAGCTGAGCTTGAGCTTAGAGACTCTGACGAGGACTCCCCGGTATTATCCTACCATCATCTGTACACCATAGATTAACATTACCATAAGCTAAACATACCTCTAGATCATCACTGCTGGTTCACTGCTTCTTTTGGTCGCCAGACATAACTTGACCGGTTTGAGCTTCGTGCGAAGATATTCACTATGATGTCAGATAGTGGTGGCACATGTTAAACGAAGGTAGAGGCCTCATAACGTTTTCATGCTTTATTTATTTTCCATTCAATTTCTGTTCACATATGCATTCTGTGTTTCACTAAAACTTCTTTTCTTTGAGGTGGTTTTGATTTAAGAAATATTTTTTTTAGTGTTTTCATTTACCATATAATTTGTTTGGGTTAATATGTTTTATATAGATTGAATTTTATCTATGAGTTTTCTCATGTTATATTACATATAATTCTTTCAGTTCAATTATCCCAAATTATCAAAAAGTATATTTTTATATAAATTGAAAAAAAATATATAAAGCTATTCATCTCCAAGAACATATTTGATGAAAACAAATCAATATTTATATAGATATGTTTCTGATTTTAATTTAGTAAATTCCATATGATTCTTTGATGTTGGAAATTACCAGACAGTAATTTCCTTATATGATATGCAAGAAGCCGTTATGAGGTCTGTAGTGTGGGTGTCCAGTGGAGATGTTCGCAAAGCATTCATCCGGAACAGGCAGGTTCACCACGAGCAGTCTAAGAGCGAATAGGTGGAGATTAACCAAGTCCCTGGGATTAGCTGGTTAAGCTCTGACTCTTACCTCCCCATCACTACTCCGAATTCACTCTTTCTAAGTAGTTTTATTTTTTTTAATTGAAGGATGCTTTATGTTAACAAAATTGTTTATGTATTTTATGAAGCCTCGATTTATGGTAAATTTTCACTTTCAAAGTTTATTTGTTTTCAATTTAAGTTTTTTGTTGGTGGTTTTTTTTTATGATAAAAGCTTTTGCTCTAATTTGATTTTTTTAGATATTAAAAAAAGGAAATAATTATTGTTGAAAAATACTTTAAAAACAAGCTCATATATTAAGTCCATTTGCAACTTATCAAATGTGAAATTTAGATTCTCGATATTCACTGTACGTCACCATTCATAAATTTAACCTACAAAAATATAATTTAAAAAAAAAACAGAGGCTGGACTATACAACATTAAGGTATTTTTAAAAATATCGTTTTTTTCCCCAACACTTATCGGAGTAATTTGCAGCCTATGCTTGCTAAGGTCTCTAAGAGCAGAGGAGAGTTTTCCAGCCGATACCGTTTCTATATTCATACACATATGATAACTGAAAGACCAACGCTTGCTGTATTGAACTGACTGCTGCAGTGATGTTTGCTTGCCTTAGACCGTAGACGAACCCATCCTGCCGTTCACACCTGCACAAACTGGGCCGACGGTAGAAATAAATACCCCGTAGTGGTGGTCACGGGCTAAGCCTTCAGTTGCCCCCCGGTAAAGGCTGGGACTCAGCCATCATCTTTTGTTTCTTAGTGATAGCCATGTTGTGTCTGTTCGCTTCACATGTTGCCTTGACAACGCCTTGGGGATACTGTTGAGAACGACCTTGGACCAAACCATCTGTTATATTTAAAACTTGACCTTAAACAAAAAACAGTATGACCTTCAGAAATGTTTTCGAAAGTTATCTGAAATAACTTATAACCAACTTTTAAAAAATATATTATTAAAAACATGACCCCCAAAAAGGTTGTTTTTTTAGATAAATAGTTTTGTATTTATATAACAATTCAGGTATACTAATTTTTCATGGACCAACAAGTTATCGCCAATCCTGCAGAGATGTAATTGAACTTTTTTCACCTCTCACAATTTGTGGTGCCGATATTATTTTAGTTGTGGAAGTTTTGACCTGAATCAATTTGATGAAATTCAGTAAAAACAGAGTGAGTGGAGTGTAGCCCTTGCCTATCCATGAAGGACTTGTCTTTTTCTTTTACGTATAAGACAAGGTTTATACTTTGTGCATGTATATAAGTTCCAAGACTAAGATAAGGTTTATGTAAGATTTGACCATCACTCAGATACTATAGAGGTATATAGAGTTGAAACGTTCCAAATGCGTTGATAACTCATAAAAATATGATTTCCTAACAGGATTAAAGATGATATTGTAAAGATTGTCTTACCTTATACAATGACTGAACTTCACTGATTAGTTGACTTATTAAGCTTTTATAAGTTGGCTTTATTAAGTTAAGTGATATTAAGCTATCTGCTGTTGTAGGTAAGCCTGGTAAATTTACCCTCCATATCCTTTTGTGTAATCCTTAACTGCCTCAGATAGCCAGCATTAATTTTTTATTCACATCAAACAGAATGCTTCAGCATAGGAAGCTTCAACCAACCATTGTGTAGGTTTAGAGGGCTAGTCTAAAACATATTAGTGTCGCAACATTAGAACATAGCTTAATGGTAGCTTGTTAGTGTAAAGAAATCACACCAAGCAGACCGCAGATGAATTATGATATTATAGATAATCGTTTCACCTGTATCATAACAGAAAGTGTAATGTAAATGTAATATAATTATGCTTGGTATTAATGCCATACATACAGTTTGTCAAATAATTCTGGAAGTATGAGCTGAAAATGTTATAACAAAGCTTAATAACGTAAAATATGGATATCTCACCATAGCAGAAAAATTAGTGCATTAAATCATGATGCCTAATCAGTAACCTTTGAAATTGAAGTTATTAAATGTTTTAGTAAATATGTTACCTATTTCTATTACCACTTTTTTTTAGCATTAAAATAATCTTTATATGAGGTGTTGAAACGTAGATAAAAAATGTGATTTTTCTTTATGTAGTAAGATGGAGGCCCTCATCTTCAGTCTCATAGATGTCAGTTTTAGCGAGCCAGGTTTTATTAGAGTTGTAACCATTTTGTAAATGAAACATAGTATTAATGTTCAACTCCAGTTTATTAGTGGCGAAAGGAGTAATTCAGATACTGAAGTTAGCCATTGCCTATTTCAAAGCTTTTTAATTTGGCAGCATGTGCTACATTTCTTTTATCAAATAACTTTAATTGTTAGTGATCTATGTACCCACGAAAAATGATCTCGATATCCACAAATGCCTTTATTTTAATCTTAAAAGATAATTTGTTAAATTAAGTGCAACAAAGTTTGGATCAATCACAAAGTGGCTCTCAGCAGCAACATGTAACTTTGAACCTAATTTCTGTTTCCATCTCTTTATCTAGGTTTATCTCTCAGTTATGTGTCTCATGTTTATTTGTATTATGTGAAGAAAAAATGTTTTTCTTAAATAGAATCTTGAAAAGATTTACTATGATATTTTATAAATTCTCCATTGAAAAAAGATGTATATAGATATATATATATATATAGTGTCAATGATTCTTAATGCGAATTGTTGCGTCTGATTTTGCCTTTTTGGCAGCATGCTTTCTTCTGTAGTAAGGTATCTCCTTCTCATGCGGTATCAAAGTCTGACACCAGTATAGTGGAGCTGTATCTTATCTGTATCATTGTTCCTGGTTGCTTTTAATAGAATGTTCAGTGTCTACCGTTCAGTTATAGTATCGTCATCAAATGAAGTAATTCGTAAAACGTGGCTAGGGTGTGTTTTTAATACTTTATATCTAAATTCAAATCATAAGGATTTATACTGAGTTGAACATAGCAAATTTGTTATTACAGTAAAATTGGTAATAATTCAAATTGTTGATAAGGAATATGGATATTTCTAAATTCGACATGATCTGAGGTGATTTTTTTATATCATAAAGTTGATAAAAAAAATACGGTGAAATATCATCTGAGAACTCATTTATGAATTTATTTTTTTTGCTGCTGCTGCTGCTGCCACAGAAACCACATATGCCATGTCTCATCTACTCATTTACGATATTATCCTTGATTAATTGGTGTCTTTTTGTGTCTTTTTCTTTCCCTTCACAGACGGCCACCGCAATAATTTCCCCCGTACCGTCTCCGCCGATGCCATCCTCACCCAAGTTCTCCCCCAGCTCGCCGATCGCCTTCCCCGAGACCCAGGCCGGGGCGTTGTCGCAGCACCTCCAGCGCCTCCACCTGCAGTCGCCGTACGCGGGCACCACCCCGCCCTACTCCCCGGCCGCCTCCGCCTCGCCCACGCACGGCCACCGGGCCAGCCCGCCCACCTTCCCCGGCCTCATCAGCAAGGGCGCCGCCGGCAGCGAGGTCCCCGCGCCGCCGGGCTACAACCCGCTGCTGCCGATGACGGCGCACCCGGGTCAGCAGCGGAGCAGCCCGCCGCCCAACTTCCCCGTCAACCTGCACATGATCAAGGAGGACGCGTCGGACGGCGGCCACGCCGACCACAAGGACGCGGTGGCGGGCAGTAAGAAGGAGGGGGACGGCGGCGGGGGAGGCGGGGCCCCGGAGAAGCGGAGTAAAGCGGGAGGAGGCCTCCAGCGCCCGCAGATCAGCATCACCGACGCCCAGGGCTACGTGACGGCCGTGCCCACCCTGGAGGAAGGCGACATGATGACTGAGGAACTCACGCGGGGCGGCTTCGGCTTCGGGCCTGCAGGCGCGAGTGGACTGAGCGTGTCCAGCATGCCTGGATTGGCCTCGGCCAGTAAGTCCTCGGAGATGGCCGGCCTCGGCACCTACCAGCAGTCGCACGCCGGCAGCGCCAACACCATCACCAACCTGGGCGGCGTGGGCGCTGGGGCACACACGGGCTTCGCCGTCTACAACACCCAACCCGCCCTCCGCCAGTACAACAAATTCCCCTTATTCATTCAATACCCAGGCCTCAACCTCGCCAACATTCCGCCCGATGAAAGCATGGAGGTGGAGTCGGAGTCCGGGGGCGGGGCCTCGCTGGGGTACGCGGCCCTGCCCGGAGGCTACCAGCCCCCGATGGGCCTGCTGGAGTACCAGCCCTTCCACTTTGGCCAATACACGTATATGGACCAACCACAGTTGCTGCACCAGTCGATTCCTCCCTACCGGTACTCTCATCGGGAGGAGCCTCTGGCCGCCTACACCATTGAGCGGGGGGCGACGGTGGCCGCCCGGAGAGGGTCGCAGACCCTGGGCTCCACCGGCTCCACCCCGGAGAAGGATCTGCACCAGGAGTTCTCCACGCACGACCTGGCGGGTAAGACCCCAGGAGGGGACCCCCCCGAGCAGGGCCACTCGGCCATGCTGGAGGCGCTCAACCTCCACAACGGACTGGCCGATATCCACCAGAATCTCTGCCTCGCTCTGTCGCAGTCTTTCACTTCCAAGAGGACTATGTCGGAGATCCTCCGAGAAATCAAAAGAACTCTGGATGACCGGGGTCCGGGGGTGGTGTACCAGCACTCGGAGAACCGCTTCCACCTGGAGAACGATGGCGGGGTGCAGATGGAGATGGAAGTGTGCCCGGGCGCAGTCGAACGAGGCGTTCGGATGACCAAGTTGGCAGGGGACACCTATCAATACAAGAGACTGTGTAAGGAAATCATTGCTGGTATGAACTTATGACCACAATATTCTTGTGGGCACAAAGGAGCAGTGTGATCTACTTTTTTTTTTTTTTTTTCTTTTTTTTAGGGTTCCTGTCTCTATGTTGACGCCCACCCTGCTCCTTCCCGGACAAGGGGTAGGTCCAATCCAAAGAGATGCAGTGACGATGGATAAAGTTATACAGCTCTCTTTGTCTCCTGAATAGTGGAAAGTATCTGCAGCAGTACGGTTAAGTTGCCTTAAGAAAGATTTCCTAGCAAACCTTTTTCGATTTATTTATGAAGCCTTCTTTAATGGAACAGTTGGAGCCCAAAGCCTTTTTCTCACGAGAGTAGAACATTAAATGTGTAAATATAAAAATGCATGAACATGATTAAAAAAAAAACACATCGTAGGTGAGGAGCGGCGTCAGAAACTTGTGGAAGCGAATTGTTGTTTCGCTTTCAAAGAAAGCCTTTCTGTTTTTCGATGACGCCTTGAGCTATGAGGAGCCCAGCTTTTTATATATTGTGCTATATGATTCAGCATCTTCTGTCGATACTAACATTTTCTCACTCTTTCACTTTGCACCGACGTGAAGAGGAAGACATGCATCTTCGATTATTGTAATTTTAGCAGGGAAGGGGAGGTGGGAGGGTGTGTGTGTATGGGGGAGGGGTGGGGGGGGGGGGGGGGCAGGGTGGAGAACTGTAGAACACGCCCTGAAAATACAGAAACTCGTGAGTATTGCTTGCTGTCCCTCATGTCATGATGCCTTTGACTTCTAGGTTGGCCAGTTTTTCGCTGACCGTATAAATTTACATATTTTGACGATGTACAAGACCCATCCTGGGGATCACAGGTTTGGCAGAAACCAGGCAATTCGTGCAATAAGCAGAGCCTTGTTTTAAGCAGAGTTACACACGATGAAGTAGGTTTATGATGATTCTTTAATCCCCAAAGAATTTGTTTACCAAAGATGCCCTGGAGACCTATGCCACATAGTATACCAACCAGGACATACTGGTAAATAGGGGATGAACTTTAGACCTTATGATGATAGGCTCTAGTCAGGACCCAAAGTAGCAGGTATTTATGGGGAATAGGACACATGAACTGGAGAAGTCTAGACGAGAATCATGCCTCAGGAGGACCAGTGTAGAGAGACCTCGCATTGTAAAAGGATTCTTCTTCTTCTAGTTCTATGTTAAATTATGACATTTACCTTTTAAGAAGACACCTCACAACCCAAAGCTACATGATACAAAGGTTCTCTTTCCACTGACCTTGATAGACATAGCTTTACCCCCCAAAAATGGGTGGAGTCTTCATTGGTTGCCCTATCTGGTTTCTTGTATGAGTGACAACATTAAAAAAAAGTATTTTCATATCAGATCTAAGTTGTAGAAATGAAGAGATAGCCAAAAAGCTACATCATTGTAAAAAGCTCCGAAAGGCCCAATGTTGAGAAAGTTGGGAGGAAATGCAAGGCGTAAGTTGTGTACATACCAGTCACTTATACATGTTGAGTATCAGGGTCTCTGCAGCCAACCTTGTCATGTAACCAATTACTCTCTCTGGATCATCATGTACAGTTTACATATGATACACATTGAAGATATATCCTGTATTTTCATATGTTGCATCAGGCACACACTCTCAGACAATGCTGTGACAACGGACGATGTTCTCATGAAAGATCTTTTAAAATCCTCATCTTCTCTTTATTTCATATTGCCCTAGGGTATAGCTATGATTATAATCATATTGTTTTCCCTCACATAGAAAAACATAAAGATTGATAATCTTTAATGAGAGGGCTATGAGGGAGTTTCCGATAGTTCCCATAGTAGTTTGAGTGAAGTCTGTGATGGATAAAGGTCATTCAAGGTCAAGCCACAACAAATATCACTGTAACTTCTCCGTTTAATTGTTGACCATTCTCAGTTCTTGGGAGAATGGAAAGGTTTCATTGATATAACTACGGCCTGCCCTGTCGAGCATAGAGTCTTGCTGTATCAAGTGATAAGAGGGAGGTGTATATGTCTAACCCAGGTTGATCTACAATTCTAACGGGAGGCTCGTGGCAAGTCCCCCGCTGCACCGGTTGAACCTGGCCTGGCTAGGAGACATTTTCTTGTGTTTTGTTGTTGATTTATAACTATTTCCTTTGTTATTGATGACTATTGGATGTGTTACATGTTTGGTGCTGATATCTATTGTGCCATGTAGGATGGTCTATTAAACGCTAACCCGAGACCCCGACACCTTTATTATATATCACTACTACCATTTCATTGGTCCGACCTGTTTATGTATCCAAAGACCATTGGTTGTGAATATACTTCTCTGTGTCATACATCTGTGACGTCATGGTATTATGTTCTTGACGTCATCTTTTAAGTTGTAGTCGATGTTTTTGTTTCTGAGATCAGAGCTCATTGCCCTGACTGCCATATTCTACGCAGTTTGTCCCACTCTTATTTTTAACCGAAGGGGTTTTCGATACGCCCCGGTCTAACGCGCAATCTAGTCCATGGACACTGAAGTATCCTCAGTGACCAGCCGTTTTTTTCTCAAGTAGATATGTTATGAATATTCATTACCAGAAGAAACATTGGAATCCATGCCCTATCTGGTTTTCATGCCGATAGACTCAAAACTGGGTGAACAATAACAGTTGATGGTAGACGGAAAATCTGCCGTGTCTTTTCAGTGATTGTCAAGAAGGTTACTCTATGACTTTTAGTTTGGGAATTCTCTGACTACCGACATCTCATTGCATGTTTTCTTATGTGTCGATTTCTGCCTGGCTAATAATGTTTCTGTTTTTGTCATGTGCAACCCAACACACAATGATCATAGAAAAGAGGTCAACTTGTTGATGTGGACTCTGGATCAACCCATCAGTAAATGTGGACATTGATTAATATATGAGAAAAGACAGACATAAAAGGTAGCGATATCTAGAGAAATTAGAATCGCGATAATCTCTTTTTAACAGATGAAGGTAGCATCCATAGATAACATGATTTATCTCAAAGTTGGTATAAGAGCTGATACTATATACTTTTGCAACTATTGTTGATTTTTATATCTATCTGCTGTCTAGGAGATATCTTGTTTTGAAAAATATTTTTCTTAGATATCAAGTGATTAAAATTTGAAATCATTAGTTTTGCCTACAATCTGGTCGTCCTGAAATGTCCTAATTCCCCGTTAAACAAGTTGGCATCGTGTGGTAATTCAGAACAGATGCCATAACTCTAACTGATATCATCAATTAATGGTAGGCGGCAAAACTGCCTCCTTTCGTTAAGATTAAATCGATTTGATTATCAAGAAGGTTCTTCTATGACTTTTGCTTTGGGTAGTCTCTGGCTATCGAAATCTCATTGCATGTTTTCTTATGTCTCGATTTCTGCCTGGCTAATATTGTTTCTCTTTTTGTCATGTTCAACCTAACACACAATGATCATAGAATCTTTCTGTGTGCAGCTATTTAGAACCAGAGCATATTTTTTTCCATTTTTAAACCGATGTCAGCATTGTTTAGATCCATTGGTTTTGACCACAGTTGTGTGCCAAGCATTGAGATAGAAATAAGGATTGCCTCACCTTAATCATTGTTGCCCACAACTGAGGCTTACTTTCACTGTGTGAAATTGTTAACAGGGTGGGCAAATAAAGTATCTAAACTATCAAAATTAGCACTTATACCAACTTTCTCATTTTGCATTTGTTTGTTGTGGATAGTATTGTCCACAACTTATTAGCTCAATAATACCATTGTTAAATGTCCACAAAAGTCTGAGGTTCGCAGACCATGTCAAATGAGAGTTCATGTTTATATTGATGAGAGAAAACGTGGTAACTGAACCCATAGGGATGGCCGTTCGAGGTCTTTTGTCCCGTAAAATTTTTTGTGGGACAAAAGGTCGGGAGTGGCAACCCCATGTGCTTAGTCACTACGTTTACATATTATTATATACCTAAATGTCATTAAAAAAAAATAAAAAAATCTCTATCTTATGGACTTATGAAGTCTTTGATTCATGGCCTGTTGACCCGCTGCATTCACTACGGGCACAGTGCGCCCGAACATTGACTACGGGCACAGTGCACCGGAACATTGATTACGGCCACAGTGCGCCGGAACATTCACTACGGGCACAGTGCGTCCGAACATTATCAGTACTGAACCCCCAGCAGCGGGTAGTATTTATAGGCGTTCGGCTATAGGTATAAAATAATAATATGAGAGAATGTCTCCAACACCAATCTGATCAGTAGTAGTTATGAACATGTCCGGATGAGTGTTGACCAGGAATGGTCATGGATGTTAATGTGTATTTGTCTCTGTAAAAAAAATCTTTTAGAAAAAAATAGGTGGATGCAAAACTCATTCGGATGTCTTCCTCTGCAGAAGAAATTTCCCAGAACCTCATTCAATTTGAATCGTTAGTAAATGACTGAAATCTCTTGCAATGTGAGTGGTAAGGAAACAACTGGCACAGTGACCAGCCTCCCTGGCGACAGGCTGGGTATGGTGGGAGGGCTGAGATGTGGGCCCTGCTGAAAACCGCAAAGAAAACCTTGGGTTACACTCACTGAACCTTCTCAGAATCTTCATGTTTTCTGGACACTAAATTGAGTGTAAGCTGGAGTATACTTCAAGGATACTGCAGAAGGTTGAATCAAGGAGGAAAAGGGGTGTGTGGTTTGTTTCGTGAGAAAACCTTGATTAGAAAACACACCACCTGGGCATCGCAGCTGGTCATACATCATTCATTATGAGATGTGGCTTGACGTTGTTGGCCGAATGGGGCTGTGAGGCCGAGTTCTGTGGATAACGTCGACCTCATCGAGACTTGTATGGGGTATGACTATGGTATGTTGTTCTGTATTCATTATGTACCCGAGAACCAAATTTATCTTATCTTAAATTGGCATTGAAACACACCATTCCAAGTGAATGTCCTTACTCCGCCGGTATCTGAACGTGCCCCGTATAACAGTGTACGGCACAGGGTGAAGTACACGATACACGTACGTCATGACGAGCGGAGTACACGCACGGGTGAATAACGATAACCACGACCATACTCCAGTAGCCGATCACCACTCTCTAAGACCACACCATTTTTTACCGATTCTATTTGCTCAGATTTATTTCCTTCTGAGCACGAGTTCTCATTTCGTTACATCTTCGATAGGTATTTTGTGTCGTACGAATTCAGTCCTTGTGCCAGCAGAGTATTTGTCCAGTACCCTATATTGATGTTGTTGAAGTGTACGGAAGTTATTGTTCACTCGCGAACCTTTGTCTCATGCGGGTTTGCCGCGGCTGTAGGTACAGTGAGAAACTAGTTCTTATTTTTGGGTGGAGAACCGAACCTTGCTGCGGAGGACCGCTCTGCAGTGGCCAGCAGTGACCGTCTGACTTGGGGTAAAACGCTTGTTCTCTATTGATAATGAATATGTACATATATGATATGATACAATATTTTATCCTTCCCATTCACCAGCTTCTCAACAGGCTGTATACAATGACAGGTCACAGGAGCTCGCTCGGACCGTTGTTTTTTCCCCTGTGGGCATTCTGCAAAAGATGTTTTAAATGTGTGACTACAACAAGAATCAAATGAAAGCCAAGTCGATGCTATGTGATAAAGACATACTATACATCTACTCTTTGTCTACTGTTTTCTATATTTACTGATTTACATGGTTTATAATGGATATGGTAAGGATTGCCAAACTGTACAAGGAAGTAGAGAATTCGCAAAAATTAGTTGGCCTTAAAACGTGAAAATAATGCTCGAGACAACTAGAAAAATTTACGGTAATCAGTTGGGTTTTTTTTCTGTAATTTTTTTTTTTTTAAACAAAAAACACCTAACAACATGAAAATAATCCTTGAGACTACTCCAAGGAAAGATATATCAGTTTGTTTTTGTTGTTTTTTTTATTAAGAGACGCGTATCTTAGATAATTTATAAAATAATGGAAAATTTCAAATTGACTGAAACAAATCAAAATCCTAAATTTTGTATGGGGTCTATATACCCACAGGGCTCTCTTGAACATTAAACCCCAAACTAACGAACCTCAAGAAGGAAGCCAGACTTCTTCAGAGATAAGATAGAAACTCTCTTTATTGATTATACTAGATTTAGAAGGAAACTCCACTAAGACTAACCACGGAGTAGTTCATTCAGCTTCAACCACGGAGTAATTCACGAAGCTTCGCTGAATGAATTACTCCGCGGTCAAACGAGGTGAAGTGTGGACTAAGTTATTTAGAGTGACTCAAAAGGTTGGTGCAATTTCTCGTAGGCAATGGAAAGGAAGATTTTAGGCTATTTACCATTGGTTCATTATATATGGCACCGATCTAGTCGGGAATGATGGATCAATTATTTTGTCCTTTATCAAAACGCCTTGATTTTATTCAATGATCCCCGGGGTTTTATCAGGGCAATTTAATTGGCAAGGACACGCAAAATGTCGGAAAACAATTGCATACACTGCACCCTCATCTTAGTGTGGGTGGGGGTTCAATCTTCTGTGAGCATTCTCGGGGTAGATTGGCCACCATCTCTGTCTCCGACTTGGAGGTTGGTCTAAAATGTGTATTGTGGCGAGGACAATGAAAACCATTTTGGGGGTATCTTTTATTTGTTTGCTAAATCAGCTTTTATTTCAATTTCAAAACTTTACAATTCAGTGACAATGCATAGCAGCAGTATTTTCTCATAATCATTGATGACAGATTGATATCCTAGATGGTAGATTAAGCATAAATGAAGGCATGCAGCTGTTTTTTTTTGTTTTCTTTTAGCTCTATGAGCTTTCGGGGAAGATAGTTCATATTGATAAACAATATTGCACTCAGAGGTAAAACAATAACTCATTCAATGTGGTATTTAATCCTGAGTGGAGTCATATAACGTATTGTGTGACAATCAAAATCTAGAATTGCGGGACGGTACATGGATAATGCACATGGACAAGAAATAAAAACCTGGTTATTTAAACCATGATATCCAATCCACCCCACTGCACATTAGTTGCTGCTGTAGACTGATCTTGTCCTAGGGAACTAAACTGCAGAACATAATTCTATTATTTACCTTATTTTGCAATAAAGGAGCCATATTTGATCACAAGAAGAGATAGGCACCTCGGTAATTACATACATGTAAATTCATTGGACCTAAAGATTAGTCACCAAATGACGGAGATGGAACAGTGTCTCTATATCGTTGTAGAATTCATTAATGTCAATAACTTTTCAAAAAAATATATGTAACATGTAATGAGCAACAGACTTAGATTTCATTAACAGGTTTGGGGAGGAATCATATAACCATCAGGTTTACAACCATTTAGTCACTGCCAGTGATTTTAGGATATGAATATGTACATTTTCTATAAATATAATCCATACATCGTAAGACTTTGAACAACATTAATCATTTGCGACTTTAGAACGTCAGTTTATAAATGACGAATGTAATTATCACTAATTTTGTTGAATAAAAGAAATTAGAAAGTTGCATGATGAAATAAAACATCCCACTTCATTTAATTAGGTATTTAATGAATGTCTATGACGATGATATACTAATCTGTTCATGTTACATCTTCAAAAATAATTGAGACATTGGATATTCATCTGTGCGCAGACAATAATGTTAAAAATAGTGTTAATGATAAAAAGAGAATATTTCAATTCTATGGCTTGAAATATGAATAGATACTCCTTTAATTATGATACCTTTTATTTTAAATCTTAGCATGTAAATTCTCATGCTCTAGTCAATTGACACTTTATCATCATTTTATAAGTTTATATACAAAGCGCAATTGCGAAACACTAGAATATAGGTGGCTTTTCTCATATGATAATATATCACAATAAGAAGAATGATTAACTCAACATCAGGGCAGAACCTATGGTGTTTCCACGAGGATCTTTAAGAACAACAGTAATGGGAATTACAAGCAGACATGTTAACGTCGGGGGTTAGGTCGAGATAAAAGGACGGATCCACGATTTACAAAATGGAGGTGCAGTATGGTGGTAATTTGACATGTGCGCAGAGAATATGCTGTACATGAAGTCGCTCTATACAGGGAGCAAAAGTGGACCCGCTGAAACTGCAGATACCCATTCACAAAACACCTTTTCCGGAGACAGATGCTCAGTACTTAGGACTCTATATATGTATGAAGTGATGAAGGCCTAGTGATGAAAATCAGCTTTCTGACAAAGCTGACGCTTATGGCCACTTTGTTGGTACCATACTCCACTTGTATGAACTCATATTGGCACCGAGTATGAGGCCATCACTACCCTAAAACTTATCAAATAGTGGGGTAGATTGGCCGCAACCATTGTCTACAATGTGTTCTGACTTAGAGGTTGGTAACGTTAAACCCTGGTCATGTCCACGAATTCTCACTCTCTGCTCTCGTACCAAGCACCTTTCTTTATCTGTAGATTCTGAGAGCCGAAACACCTATCAAGAAATATTTATAGCGCACAAAAGTGATGATATAAATGTCTTATAATTATTCTATTCACAATACACACAAAAGGAAATATGAACATAGAAAAATAGCTTCCAGGATGAGAATGGACACATTCTCCAACCATAGGTTTAGGTCAGATCAAAGATCTGCAGGGAGAGTCACAGACACTTATAGCTAATGGCTCTGAGCTCATGGGTAATGTGGCCACAGATTTAACCCAAACAGAGCTAACGTAGTGCAGCTCTGGCGGTCAGTGTAATAGTGGGGCTTCAGGTTGTAGGGAATACTAGGTAAAGTATTCACCCTGATCTCCATTCAGTGAACAGCTATTCTATGTTATTAGGCGAGGCACTTTGCAGTTAGGGAACCAGTGAGGAAAACTGAACAAAATGTCTGGATTTGAGAACCAGCCAAGATCCACTGGGAAACTACATCTGTTACACAGATACAAAGTAAGAGACATCTATTTTGATGGTTGGCGAAGACAAATGGGTAGATATTTATCGATTCAATTTTGTTTTCATACATGTCAGATGGCGGCCAGTGAGAAATGACGACCCGGTGGAGGGCTCTATGGCAAAGGAACCCGGCCCTGTACAGGGCCGGGTACACTGGCCAAGAGAATACCAGAGAACCGGGCACCGCAGAGAACCCGACGCGGCGGGAAACCCGACACCCGGGAGAACTGGGCACCGGGAGAACCCAGCCCCGCTATTATAATGTTATGTATCAGAATAAAAGTACAGATAACACATAATATAACCCGTTCTCCCGAGTGACGGTTCTCCGGTTACCGATGTCGTGTGGTCCACATTGGCCAGGTGGCACCACCTATTGAGCTGCAGGGAGATGTTTCAAAATCATAGACTTAACCCACGTTTTGAAACAGCTCTAGAGTGACTGTGACGAGGCGTTATGTCCGGGTATGACTGACTGCACAACTGTCGTACACACCTATTGAGCCAATGCCACACTTTATTCCGAAGTTCCATATTCCATACTCCAAAATGGGAGTGCACTCTACACGCATTACCAGGTAATCATTTTGTTCTTGGTGTCTCCCGAGGTCGGCTTCCATTAGGTAATATGTAACGTTTCTGTTTTTAGATTGAATAGGCTACAAGGAACAGTTGGACATATCAGAGTAGGCTACATGAGGTCAATATCTATGGATAGATCTGTCAAATGGAATTCACACGGTGGGATTCATGTACCTCACAGGGTTCAAAATCTCATGTGATTTTGTTTCTTTTTAATGCTAAATGTCGCTAACAATCGCAGTGGAAAACATGTCTCAGGGAAATTGAACCCTACAATTTAGACAAAGAAATGGTGTTCGAGTACAGAATCCCAGCAGGATTTGTCTCTGACAAACACCCTGTGAGGTACATGAATCTCACCGTGTGAATCCCACTTTAGTGTCAGATGTGATATGTGTACCCAGAAATATTTTGTGGCTGGCTTGCATAGGTTCTTTTATCGGTGAAAGGTCTGCATCCTCAAGCTATTTTGCTCGCAGTTGTGCCTTGGAACATCCACCAAGGCAGGTAGGTGCCAAGCAAAGTTTGATTTGGTAAAACTGCCGCATACATGTGTGGACCTCAATGACCTCTATATCGCTGAACCTCCCCACTCACCGAACCAGTCAACCGAGACAAGAAACAGACACACTCGTCGGACCGCTCAATCCTCGTAACAAGGCTCTATTATGGTCACTCATGTCATTGGACATAATAGGGTAAACGTAAGCCTGCAAACGATACATTTTGATAATCTATAAATCTGTACACTATTTACATGAAAGTAAAGTATGAAACGGTTCTCGAATTAGAAAATTGCCTAAATGGGCGAAGCTCCCAATAGAATGCCACGGTTTCTTGGAAAGGAGAGGGATGCATGCCTGAAAGATGGTCGAGACTATAGTATAATAGTTGTCCTGTGATCTAAACTTGTCAGGAGATATTACTATAAGGCGACTGGGGCAGGAGCTTGGCCCGCCACCTCTGCTTGGAGAGCCTTCCTGTCCTCCTTGCTGACCGTGATATCTCGCGAGATTTTGACGTCAGACTCCTCGTCTACCTTTGGGTTGTACAAGGCTCTGTACTCTCTGCTGTTGTCATAGCGACAGGGGAATACCTTGTGCCGACATCTGAAAGTAAGCAACAGCATTATCTATACTTCAAGAGTTATGACCACACCTAAATGACAGGTAGTCCCTAATGACCAATGCTTAGGCAAGTGTACCACCAACCAGGCGCTAGTCCTGTCCAGGGTTAGGGTTAGGGTCGCTGGCAGATTTAGGCTGTCACCGAATGTCCTGCTCGGTGGAAGAGCACAGAATGTGCCCCTGGTGGCACCTGTGGGGCCCAGGGCCAGCAGCACCGAGTCCTCTAGATTGGCAACCAACCCCTGTCTGCACTGAGCTACGATATAGGGGTGGGTCGGGTTAAATCAGACACAGTATCCCTTTTGTGTTCGCCTCCAACCAAGCAGTTTCATTCCATGTATACTATAAAAGCAGATATACTTAATATGAAATATCCATTGCTAACAAATTGACAAAGAGACCAAGATTCACGTTCAATATATTTTGAAATAGTACACAGAAAGGGAAATAAGATAGTGGATGATTAACTTTAAGGTTATGACATAACACACTCTCCAAGCAATGCAAAAGGTCTGGCAGGAGAGTAACAGACATATCCTACCCTGTAGTACAGCCAAATTTCACCAGATGACCTATTCCTATCTAAAGGTATAAATATTACACAGGTGGGAACCAGCAAAGGGTTAAGGCAGCATCTGGATTTAACCCAAGCAGAGCTAATATTTTGTAGCTCTGGTTGCCAGTGAAAGGGTCCTCATTTTGGGGTTGTCTGAGGAGCGCCGCCCTGCCCTACAGCCCAAATATGCTGCTCCTTCACTGAGCCGGTCGGCAGGCTGCCGCAAAATCTAACAGTGAACATCCACACCAAATTATACAGTGTCACCTGGCCGACCAGTAGGGCGATACCCACATACTGCAAACCCGTGAGCGGAGGCCAACAGTTCGGACATTTTGTGCAGAATTTTAGCACCAGAGTGTGCTATACTCATTTATAACATCAACACTTCTCTTTATTTACCTTCATTATTCCACTGACTGCAGTATTCAGTGGAAAATTGACTCACTCATTTGGATGCACTGTGATCATGATTTGGCTTTGCCTCAGTGACAATTGTGGCGCATTCAAACTCGTCTATTGCCTATTCCTACGATTCTCGATCCAGTTCTATATAAATCAGCCATCCTACCCTCATTTGATTACATCCCGCGTGAATACTTCAGTTTTTGTCATACATCAATTTTGTCGTTGATATCTTACATATATCAGAAGTCAAAACATTTACATTCACATCGTAGTTTCATGTAATTCTGGGTGAAAATCTGTGGATGACACAACCAACTAGAAAATTTATAAAAAAAAAAAGAAGAGAAGAGACATAAGAGCAACCCTAGAGCAAAACCTCGAAACGAAATTCTCATCCCTATAATACAATATAATATAATATAATATAATCCATGTAGACACTTACCGATACAAGAATATACCCAGGAAGGCGACGAAGATGAGGGATGCGACGGCTATGAGAAGTATCCCCGTCCTCTCACGGATGCTTATCCCCAGGATTTCTATCCCGCACTTGAAGTCGCTCTCTTGGATTTTGGTGATGATCTGTCCACTCAGCTGCCTCGGCGTGTGACACCTGCAGATTGAACACTAGTCGTCGTTAGTGCCGCAGGTCACTGTCAGTGGACATACAGAATGGGGCGGGGTACGGTCATGTCCTGTAATTATTGATACGTATAGTGAACTGCATATATTGAATAGGGATGTCAGTGAGGGTCGGAAATAAAAAGTAGACAATAAGTAGACATAATGCTCATGTGGACCCAGATTTTCACATTTCCGTATTTTATATTAATCTTTTCCCAATTCCCTAATTCATCAAATTTTCCCTTTCCAAAGTCTCTAAATTTCCCCACTATCTAGAAACTGCCTCCTTTTCAAACTGTTCTCCCTGCATTTTCATTTTTCTTCTGTGGCCATTCCCCCTCATACCTGAACATGTCCAACCTTCTCTAAATATCTCTTGATATCCTTGGCTCTTTCCAGCGTCCCCTCATTTTCACTCAGGCTTGACTATTGAGCTTTTTGTTTAAATATAAATGACCATCAGGTCTACAGTTGAGTATGTATTTCCAATACACACACTGGTGGCATTCCTATATATGCAAATAAAGTTAAGCTAGAGATCATCATCCTTGAGGGAAAGGCCTTCTTCTTCATGGGAGGTGACCACTGAATGGTCCAGAGTGCAAACCTGCAGTCTGCCACTGGTTAAATGTACCCAGAAACATTTAAGTGGTAAGCCAAAATATCATCAGGCGGTGCTGAGTTGCTTAATGTTAGGGAGAGAAATTATTGACCTAAAATTGTTATCCCTTTTCCTCCTGATGATTATCTGACCCAAAATTTCAAATAGTCAGTGGGTCATGCTAGATGTCATAATCAGCCAAACCCATCAGGTGGTAATGTGGCTATAGGCATCTTGTATCACAGGCAGAAACCTGTACTTCTTAATCAGGAAAAAGGAACTCTTCAAAGTGTAACAGCACTCTCTGCTGTTACACCTAATCACTTGTAGCATATACACACTGACTTCCTTGATCTGAGCATTCTCCCATTTGGCTGCCTTCTTGCAGTGTGTTTGTTTATGTACAGGATATCCATCCATAACCACTTGTGACCATATTTTCCCAACACCTTTCAAACATGGGCAAAGTTGCCTCTAAGGTATCTGAATTAGGATATTTAAGTTATCTGTAAAAATATGAATTAACTACATGAGCTGACACGTTCTGTCAAACAATTCATTTATGGACAGCTCCATATAGAAAATAATGAATTCAGATGAGGAAACTTGCCTAAATGGAGATTAGGGAAAATCAGGAAATATCGTATAAGCATAGCTGGCGGTGGAAATACACACTATTTTCTGGTAATTTCAGGTGCAAATACAATTTATTTTTTGAGTACTTTCACCTTATGAGATATTCTTTGATTCATTCAAAAGAGACCGTACCGGGAACATTCTCATAAAACCTTTAGTCTGGTGGAATTAGCACTTAAAATATGGAATGACAGTGAAAAGTAAAGTTTTCCAACCTGATCGTTTCTCTATCCAAGTGGCTCATGTAGACCTCGAGCATCCAGCGGATCTTGCAGTCACAATGCCAGGGGTTGCCGCTGAGATCCACCCTGGTGACGGCATGCCAGTCGCTGATGATGTTCTCGGGGAGGGTCTTCAGGTTGTTCCGGCTCAGATCGAGCAGCTTGAGTCCGCGGAACTTAGTGTTGAAACTGCCTGAACTGACCACGGACAGTTTATGATTGCCATACACGTCAATCTGACGAAGCTGAAGAAGATTCTTGAACACCCCAGCTGGGATGTACTCGATGTTGGGCATGTGATGCAAACCAATCTCCTCGAGACTCTCAGGGAGGTACTGAGTGGGGAACTCTCTCAGTGGATTGTACTCCAAGTGAAGGACTGACAATTCCGTAAGTCCGCGGAAGGCATTATACTCGATGGTTTCGATGTTGTTATTGCTTAGTACTAATCGACGGATCTTGCTGCGATACACTTCTGGGTATAATAAACAGAAACTATCGTTTGGCAAATGCTTTATCTGATTGTAGCCCAAATCGAGCATGGTAAGTGCATCTAGGTCGTTGAATGTGCCCGTCTCTATGGAGTCAATGTTATTTTGGCTCAGAGTAAGTTCCTTCAATTTGGGAAGGAATGTGAAATGCCCGGTGGTGATAGTAGATATGTTGTTTCGTTCCAGATGAAGATATTCCAAAGATGATAACTGCACAAACGTACTTTCATGAACTTTGTGTATGTGGTTTGTGCTTAGATCCAATCTTACTATGGATGTCAACGCGGGGAAGAAAACGTCCATATTCAGTACCGTCAGCCGATTCTGATCAAGATATAAATGTTTCAGATTGATTAATCTCCGGAAATGATCAGCTTTTAGCTCGGTTATTCTGTTGTTGGACAGATAAAGCATTGTCAGATTGTTCAACTTTACAAAGGCGTTATCATCTATCTTACTAATTTGGTTGTCGGCGAGATCCAACCTCTGGAGATGTGTCAAAGTAAGCACAGGTATTTCCGTGATCCTGTTGTCTTGTAACGCCAGGTCTTCAACATCTGACGGGATTTTTGGACTGATGGCCCTGCATCCACTAATAGGGCAGGAGAACTTGATAAACTCCCCCTGAGTGTACTGACACTTGCGTTGCGGGCACTCCTCTACTTCAAATCCGGGAGATTCTGTTTGACTTGGAGCTAATGTTGGCTTTTTTCTGCTACTACCAAACCATGCTAAACTCCCATCACAAATACAGATCAGGGTGACACATAGCAGTAGCCATCTTGATGAGCAGGAGCTTTGGGAATTCATTTTTAGAGTGTGTTGAAAAGTTCTTCTGTTCCCACCTATAGTTTCTGTCAAGGCTAATACATCTGAAAAGATAAGACATTATAAAGGTTTAATATCATATCTACAAGCATTGCAAAGCAGCCTAATGATATAGCGAAAAACTAGTAGCAAAAATTATTTCCATTTTCAGGTAGGGTGAAACGTGGCTACAGCTGTAGCGACTGCTGGTAAGTTAAGTATTATCAACTAACAACACCCTCTTGCCGGGTCAAGGCGAGTCAAGGCGGCGATCTCTGGAATCGCCAATACAAAATGACGTATAAATGAGATATTTTTTCATAGATATATCTATCAATGGTTTAATGTCTCGGAAGCAATAATCAGGTGAAATATAGAATAATTGCTCAGATGCTTGGCATTTTGTGTTGGCGATTCTGGATATTTCTGCATTTCTCGCTTGGTGTGTCTCCAGCATAAGGCCCCTTAGGTCACAGGGAGTATGGAGGACTTACTTTCGGTTTGATGGGGATCGAATCTATGAGATGAATTTAGGTAGGAATCACACTCCTATACGTTTACTGAGGTGAGAGTTCTCTTAGTTCCCACACCACATAGACATAGTGTAAGGAGGATTGGCCTATGATAAAGCCTGGGAACCTGGCCTATGTGTTCACTCACATATATAAGGCCAGGTAACGCCAGCCATTTTTTTGTGCATTACGGGTAACACCTCCATTTTCCTGGTGCATTATGGGATTGCACCACCTTGGTAGACCTGGCCCTGGCGACAATGGGATGTACTACAGTGTAGGCACCAAAATCCCACTTGGTGGTTCTTGCCTTATCACACCATTGGGTACTAATTCTGGTGAGCTCCCTAGTGGATGACTGGGGAACCAGCATAAAATCCCATGTGATAACAGGGGAATCTCGATAATGACATCAACAGAGCTGGCATGACTGACAGCAGTCTCCTAGCATAGATCTGGCGCCCTACTTCCTTTGGGCATAAGCAAGCGCTAGTGCTGTGAAGGATTTGGGAGGAGAGTGGACTTACAGTTCAAGGTTGTTCACTAGTTTTCCGTAGTAAGGCGTTACCTGTCCTATTTTTCATTTAGGCAGGGAACCAGTCTACCTTTGATATAGCAGTAGATCTACCACTGCTTTTGGTGAAGGAAAAGAGTGGCTGCAGTGGGACTCGAACCCACAAAGTCCACAAAGTCCTACAATCTTGGGGTTCCAAGTCCAGTGCCTAACTGAGCTAAATCCCCACTCCCTTGAAAAACATGTTACTCAAAAGGAAGTATCAAGTCAACACTTGTGATTTTATGAGGGACATTACTCTCACTGAGACATGCTTGTTGCAAGGGTGTCATGCTAATTTTCTGTAATCGTAATTTCAGTTGCTTAAAGATAATACCTTTTGCAGTATCACATCTGAAGGTTCTGGAACCATTGGAAGGTTATTACCACAAACTAAAATGATCTTCCCTCCCCCAGCTCCCTTAAAACTTAGAAAAAGCCAAACAACTTCATTAATGGAATCCTACAGGTTTTTTTGTAATGATTCACCCAGCATCATTTCCTACCATATATAAAAAGGCACGATTTGGACAGGGTCTGCCAGGAGTTGCTCTCCCACATAGAGACAAACAGAACCAGGGGCCTGTTTTTCAGACAGTGACGTCTTTATTTGTAGTGATCACAAAAGAGTGACCAGTTGAGTGACCAAACCAAATCATGACCAAAAAGTGTTCCTCAGACCCGGTCACTATTCAGCTGTTATGATCACTGTTGGTCCAAGGCCCATTCAAAAACAAAAGTATGTCTCACATGTATATTACTCAACAGAAAATTGTGAAATTTGGGAATTAGATAAAACAGACATGGATAATTCATCGCAGTAAATATTGTTTCATTTGATACAGTGGAAGTGTATAAAATGAAATATGCCACCATTTGGGCTAAATGGTCACAACTCTGGAACCCAAAACAGTGACCACGACAGTTTACCCCTCTAAATGGTCGCATATGTTATGACGACTTATCTCTATAACCCAAAGGTCTCCAAACGGTCACTAACTGGTCACTATAGGAAATGGTCACGACTAAAAAACAGGCCCCAGGCCTGTCCCAGGAGACTAAATTGCTACGATAGTGATGATCTTGTGTGTAGAAAAACTCGAACCTATTCATTTGTTTTTGTAGGTTTATACCCAAATATTCATGGCCCCAAAGCGGTTGAGTTAAGACGTTGTAGCAGCAAAGCCTCGTTCACCTACATTTTACCCAAATACATATATACTTTTTCTCTTATAATTCAATTGTGGCCATGTTGAAAACAAAATTAGATTTTGTATTTCTCTGATAATTCAATCCTGAGATGATCATCTGACAGCCTCTGCAATTGTAAAATGGCAGAGTTGCGCTGGTCCCTAAATCTCACTGAAATCGAACATAGGGGCGTCTATCATAGCTTGGGCCCCATCGCCTATTTGAATATTCGTGATCTGCCCTGGCGCTTGCTGCGGAGACTGAGGCCTATACTGCGGCTACTACCCACCAGATAGCGCGTCCGTAGGCTTTAGTGATGAAGTTGGTAGTACTGGAATGCAACATGTCTAGAACCCGTTCTTGTTCAGCTAACTGAAACCCCACCTCGTTTGGATAATAGAAATAGCAGTGATAAATGAATAAAATGAAGGAAAACAGATGGGGTAAATGCTTTCACTATGTAGTGAAAGTACATAAAATATATAAATTTGCATGCGAAGACCATGCAATACACTATGTACATATACCTTGTTTGATAAGTTTATCTCTGACATGATAAGATACTACATATATCGTTAGTACCAATCCTAATCGACTATGGCTTGAACTCCCTCCATGAGATATTACAGAGTAGCAATTTAACATTATTCAAAACGAAACCCATTGATAATCAAGGGTGTCTTTTGGGGGAGGGACACAGGGTTACCTCCCTCCCCCCCCCCCCCTACCCCCGTCACCTGGAAATTCTGTTGGTTTGTTTTGTCTGTTTAGTCTTAGAATTGTGCAAACGAGATTTTTGAAAGTTCATACAACAACGGCACATTTTCAGCAGGAAAAACATATTATGGGGGGGGGGGGGGGGGGTTACAAGGGACACATACTTGGAGTGGGGGGGGGGGGGGTACGGGAGTGAACTTGTTGCTGTGTAAACCTAGGTGCGGCCAAAGTACTTTGTACACCTTTGATTATACGATGGAGAAATACAGAAGGCGAACTGATTTATCAGCGGTGAGCAGAAGTGGGTGGAACTAGTACTTTAACAACCTTACTCCCACCTACACTGAGTCCTGAGTCATATGCCTGCCCCATCTACTCCCCCACCCTCCGCTTTAACCGTCCTCGCTACAGCTCAGATCTTAATTCACGGGGCCAGTTGAGTAATCTAGGCTCATACATGAAGACTATCCTTATCATACCCCTGGTATTTTTGTCCTATAGGCTTAACAATGGGAACTCGTTCTCCATGCCCCTACGAGTAATGCAGTTCATTCTCCATGGTCTACATCCTGTGTGTCGTCCATTCTTTTTGTGTATACAGGGGTGAGATAAATATAGAAAGCAACTGTTTTGGTCAAAGTCTTTGTTCTCAAACACGTTTGAACGCTACATGATATTCACTCAGTTGTTGCCTCGTTCATATCACTCCACATCAAAATCGTAGAGAACGATGTCTTCAACTAAGACCTGTTGGTTTCTTATTTAGTACCTCACACAAGGGTTATTGTTTAACAATGATTAAGTTCATCTTCTAAGACAGTTTCAGCCATCTATAAGGTCCTCCATATATGTTGAATAAAACTCCCCCACATCAGCCTCTGGGTCTCCTTGGCATACAGAGAAGGGTCTTCATATACAAACCTAGATTATTCAACAGGCCTCTGGGTCTTTGATGTATGAGCAGAAAGATACATTGTATAAAGGACGTACGTTATGGTGGGGGGAGTAGGGTGGGGTACAGAAACATTTGGAAATATTGCTTACGTCCAATTCTTAAAAAGATGCATACAATATGGAGGGAGTATCGGATTTCTAAGAAACTTTGCATAATTTATGGAGGGCCCCAATTCTCAATGAATATATATATATATACCCATATTCTCAGACTCGGGCAAGTCTTACTCCTACCCTGTTTTCTTGTTATTAGTTACCTCCAAACAAAATCTATCAACTTTCCTTCTGTGAAGCAGCGGGACGTGGCATGATCTAATAACATTCACACACGAAGTATTGATCGTTAGTGCACCTGTAAAGGTGTAAACGTGACCCAGGCTTCCCCTTCGTGTTCTCGTGGACTGATTTGTGGGACACAAGTAAGCGGATACCACCAGCGACATGCACAGTTCAGTCGACCCACGGTCTGTGCTCTACTCTGATTGACCCAAATGTGTCAAATTCACAAACACCTCTAAAACGGTACAAAAACTCGCTCCTTACAACATCAGGCCATCCTTGTGGTATCGTTTAGGTGAAAAGTTTAGATTCTCTCGAGTTAGATGATATGGTATTGTGGAGATTTTTGTTGGGAGGTGAATGAGTGAAGACTTACCTGCAACCTCTCTGCGGCCATTGTGGACTTTGGATCTTGTAGTTTATCAGCACTGATATGTACAGCCATACAAATAAACAAGAAAAAAATGTCGTCTGCTTAAAAAGAAATATCGCCTGCTACCTCAAAAAGGCATAAAAAGACATCCGTTGCCACCGACAGTACATTAAATACAAACTAGTATAAATAAAGGTAAAATCATAAATGATATGAAAAAAATGATAAAAAATGAAATAAATTTCTCTAGGCTAATGGTACATTAGGGAATATGTTATGGGATATTCTTATTGAAACCTGTGTGCTTGGAATATATTCTCATTGTGAAAATACCGAGGAAGGTGAACATATTTTATGCTTAATTTTCCAAGCAGAGCGCTGTCATTGGATACTTGATTAAACTTTGAACCTGAATACAGAGCCTACTTTAAACGCATTTCCTTTATTAGGATCGTTGTACTTGTAAATCTTCAAATGTTTGTTATCAGTTAGTCATGGCGTGTTCAGGAAGTACGTATAGTGTTATCTTGTAATTACAAGTTCACGCTTTATCGCAGACAAGTGATAACTAAAGTCAAATGAACAATGGGCATGGTTAACTAATGCATCGACAAAATTCATGAAGACAATCATTAGATTACAATGTAAAACAGCAATAAGGAAACTAATTTGGAAGTCAATCTAAGACTGAATTATTTTCCATAATATGTGATATAAACAGAAATGATCTCATAAAGAATCCGATGATAAAGACAATAATACTGTTACTTGTATTTCCTATGTAAAGTGTCAGAGGTATCGTGCTTATATAGAACGTCCTGACCATGCTGTACAATTCACAGAACGAGATGGTAATTTACGATTTGTACGGACCGAGGCATTTATGCCGAGTTCCGTACAAACGGTATCATTGAGTTCTGTGACTTGTACAAGCATGGTTGGACGTTATATATTTACTATATACCCGAAATTAAAAACAAACCAAAATTTCATTTGGCTTAACCACCAATTTTTTTTATAAACATGTATGGCAAGGTGGTCCGTATTTTAGTCTACGGACCTGTGGTCCGTACAGTATTTTAACGTCATATGCCAAAACGGTGCGTATTTACAGTATATACGGCATGGGTATATAGTAAACAGTTTAAAAGGAAATCTTTATTCAATATGTAGAACATGCAGATCATCCGTGACTTTAAGTGTTATCTCTTTATCATACCATGTGCACAATGTTCTTATACATGTAGTTACTGACCTTTGCTCCCTTTTTTCGTAAGAGATCATTTACGGCCTACTTTGCCTTACACTGTTATACAAACCAGCCCTGTGTGCCAGAATTAGTCTTAGAATGGCGATTAAGAGTGAATTCTTATGAATTTAAAATATTTCAAGGTGTATAATAAAGGGGAAAACAGACCAGGCGTTGAATCTGTGAATTGATACTCACTCTTGGACGCGAAAATATGCCCCTCACACCTAGCAGCTACAGGGCAAGTATTTGCTGGTCCGTGTGTTCGTATACAATGCCCAGATTCAACGTCCGGTCAATTCTCCCACTTTATTCGGCTGCTGTGCCCTGTGTTAGTCCCGCATAGATCTAGCCATGTGATGTGAGGTGAAAAACGTTATTTACGGCTGATAAAGCACAATAAAAATAAGTTAAACAAGGTGAAAATCAGGTACAGGTGTGGGTGACCCAATACAGAGGTGAGGCATTGTGGTCGGTGAGTCATAGTTCTGCAGAGGAACAGAGGTTGGGAGCAGGTGTCAGGTCTAAGCTCTGAACGGAAGGGGATCTATCAGACACCCGTGCATGTACAGTCAAACCCCGCTTAAAGGGACACCCCGCTTAAAGGGACACCCCGCTTAAGGGGACACCCCGCTTAAAGGGACACCCCAATTAAGGGGGCACCCCATTTATGGAGACCCCCCATTTAAGGGGACCAAATTGCTCGGGATGGAAATTGTCCCCTCTATTAAGAGTTTATTTCAACCCCGCTTTAAGGGACACCCCGCTTAATGGTACACCCCGGTTAAGGGGTCAGTTATTTCGGTGTGGAATGCTTCCTAGCCCTGGTTAGGAGGACAATCTAGAGGGGCACCTTATCATCTTTGAGGAGGCAGTGTTGGGACAACACTCTGGATTATCTATACCATAGTGTCAACTGTATACACATTGATAACATATCCATCAACAGACTGAAAACCCAGGTTATAGGGTCACCCTGAGTAAGGAGACACTTTACTTGGAATGGAGGATGTCCCCTTTAGCTAGGTTCTACTGTATGTAGAGTTTGCTGCAGAAACCTAACCCTTCACTCTCTGCGCGCCAACTCTGTGACATTGGTATGGTGCAGAGGCCCAGTGTCTTTGCATGTCAGAGGAGTGCCCAGCTGATCAATCATTACAGACTGAAATACCTCATTAACATACTGGTGATGGACATATTGGGACCCTATAAAATAGTCTTATCAGTAACTGGCTGCTAAGTGGCACCCACCGACTAAATCAAACCCAAAGGTGAAATTTAGGTTGGGTGAATACATTTGATTAATTGTTGATTTCACGTGTGTATAGAACATCATTTGTTTATCAAAAATGATATCACACAATGAAATGTGAGGGGTAAGTGTAAGATATAAAAGATCCCTATAAAATGGAATTTTATATGAAATATATATTAAAATGGTGATTGGTGGGTGGGTGGGTGGGTAAAAAGAGTAGGTATTGTGGTGATAGTCAGGTGGAATGGAAGAATATGGTAGGGGTGGATGTTGGTTCGCTGTTTCATGGAAACGAACATGTATGTTAACACTATACGACTGATTTGGATCTCAAAAATACAGCCTAATTTGCTAGCTGTATTAATAATGTTGTAGGACATTCTTTTTGTTCTTCGGTGTATTGAGGATTCAGATATCTCAGGTGTGCAACATTTTTAGCAGTAGATGCACCAGGTGGGCGAAGTGAGCCATCTTAAGGCCACAGATGCTGCAACCGTCAGTCAAAGTTACCATGAACGCTACCTGAGGCCCGACAAGATGATATGGTGGCGGCACCTGTAGTTCCAGCGGCGCCCCAGGATTAACTTTTCTTATCGTACACTGGCCGCCAGAGCTACACTACGTTAGCTCTGGTCGGGTTAATTCCGTGGCCGCTTTGACCCAGTACAAGGACATGTCTCTGACTCTCATATTAGACCTGTTGTACTGCTTGAAAAGTGTATTATTTCATAATCTCGAAGCCAATTTTTCATTTTATTATTTCCTTTTCTGTATATTTTTTTTCAAAATATAATGAACATACACCTTGAGTTCTTTATCAATGTGTTAGCTATGAGTATTTGCGATTAAGTATGTCTGCTTTAGTGTATACATAGAATAAAATTACTTGGTTTGAGGCGCACACAGCAGATACAGTATGTGATTTAACCCGACCAACCCCTATGTCTAAGCTCAGCGCAGACAGGGTTGATTGCCAATCTATCCTCATCGTGGGTCTCAGTACCCGACCTCATTTTAAACATCCGCAGTCCATGGATTCAGTAAGTTAATAATTCATGCACAGGAACCCTGTTTCCTTATATTACCAGGCCATGTCCAATAGGTAATTGTAGGACTCAACATTTCGGCGTTAACTTCAGGTGAGATATTTAGAAGTATCAGTCGTTATGCCTGTCCCTCGTACCCGTCCTCATCCCGCTTGTAAACGCCTAGTGGATTTAGAACTACCACAGAGCTCAGAATTGTGTGTTTGTTTTGTGTATTGGAATATATCGACTATTATCTGCATAACGATGACTATAGGACTCAGTAGGTGGCATATAATGAGGGTTTGGCTCGGAATGTCAGATAATTTCTCCCAACCCTTTATCTGAACATGACATGAGTGAGACTAGGCTTGCCCCCTCTATTGTCTAGCTATATGGAAAGGGGTGTTGTTAGGCAACTTTTCTCATCCACTTTTGAAATGGGTATGGCTAAGCATTTCAGATATTTCCGTCCCTACAAATACCACCCTGGAAAATGTATGTGAAAAAGGATACATGTAAACAAATGATAGCATTGATAAAAGTAGTGTTCTGAAAAAACACCTCTCTTTTCATACGGAGAAGGGGAGCACTAAGCATATCAGATGATTTCTCTGCCCCCATTTTCGTGGGTATATTACAGAGGGATGGGGATTGTTCCCCACTCCTCTTTTTCAGGGTACATGAACGTACATCTCACCATTACCATACAAGGTGCTCTACTACACGAGCTACCTGTCAGAAGAAACCACGAGCAGCAATGCATGAAGCACAAGATGAGTTTTTGTTGGTGTTGTACAGTGAGTGCCAGGGATGCACAAATTTCATTCATGGACAGCTAGAACAATATCCAGTGCTAATATCAGGAGCTAGATATGGATAGGCGGCATCTATGAAGTCCAATACACATCTTCTGATTTCAGAACATTGATGTACCTTTGTTGCCGACAAAGGAATTATATTTGTACTTTGTCTCAGGCGAGGCATCCTAACAGAGTCGGCCCTAGTAGGTAGATGTGGGGCAACTAGACAAGGGTCAGCCAATAATTGGTGAACCTCTCCCCCCCCTTAGATTTTCTTTTGTTGCTGACGAGTTGTCGGCCGATATTCCCAAATCACTCGACAAAGGTTTATCAACATGTTAATAAATCCAGTCGGCGACAACTGAACATTGGAAATGCCCCCCACTCGGGTGGCCGACAGGGTTACGTAATTTGCCTACAACATCTTTGCTGACAAATCGTTCAACCCCGAATCGGTAGATGTGCATTGGACTTAAAGTACATAGGCAGTATGAAGGGGAGGAAGTTTTGCGTTCTGGAGAAGGCATATCCCGCTGAAATGTCGACAGAAAAAGAATAATGTGTCTATTGTTGAAACTATGGAGTGGATATTCATTAGTGCAGTGTTTTAGAGTTAGACAGGACTTCACATTAAATCATATCTAATTATAGTAGCTAGAGGAGACATGGGGAGGAATTATTTTGCCTAGTTCCGGTTTCGAATTGGCGCCAGGAGTAACCTACAATTACACAGTACCAGGTCAGTATAGGCAGCGCTGCACCTATCCGGGGAAACAACGTATGGCCATGATATGTGCTTTAGAAGTCTAAATTCAAACTGAAGGAGGTAAGATTTTCACAAACGTTAATCGTTTTTCTTATCTAAAACATATATACTAATTATATAGATCTCAAATGCAGCTCGATAGCCTGCTAAGTCGGTTTAGCGGTTTGGATGTTAGCTTTATGAGAACAGACTTCACAATGCTTTGGAAAAAACGTAGCTTTAGTCAGATAAGTAGTGGTTTAGGCTGACCTAGTTTCCATGTCAGTGAGGGGAGATGGATATACTGTGAAATACACGAGTCGTGGCCATTTCTCACGGTCTCATGGTTTTCTACCATCTCTTACGAAATAGGAGGACGAAGTTTCTATCAATTTCGTACAAAAGTTATGTCAAGGATTATAATAAAGTTCCATACACCTCACTCAAACGTCTCTAAAATATCAAAACTCTAGACCTTGAAGGTAAAGTGTAACAGCAATATCAATTAAGACATTCTTTTCAGTTTAAAGGAAGACCTTAGAAAGGCAAACAATGGCAGAATCAATGCCAAAAAGACCATGGGATTCAGAGGCAAAAGGCCAAGATCGAATACTGAGGTTGGTGCCTGAATACCTTCGCTGGTTGGAGGAAAGAACACCAACAATGATGAAATTGGTTGACATGAAAAAGGTTTGGGTTTACATACTTGCACAAAATATAGCTGACGAAGACACCATGGATACAATAAAGGTAAAATGCATTCCAACCAACTGATATTCTTCAAATTATATCTAAAATAAGGACATTTGTAAATCCCAAAGAGTGTGAAGCACAGAGCATGAATAGTCTTAATTGTTATATATCTGAAACAGTTTTACCCAGAGGAGGTGTGAAGCGCTACGCCCCCTATCGTTTTGGCATGGACTCAAATGACAGCTGATGCAGATTCCTATGTGAAAGTATAGCAAAAATAGGCTAACTAGTACTCCAAACCACAATAGAGCTCAATAGAGCTCCACGTTTTGTGCCTGTTTTGTGTTGTGGAATACAACCTTATTCTTCACAAATTCCAATGTTCAACCTACGACAGGAAACCTTAGCCATAGCACAGGTATATGACATGTGTATGACTAAATAGGCCCATGTCTTAGGTTTCTAACAATGTTTTGTTTATCAAAATCGGCCTATTATTCATGACACAAGAGCTATTTGTATTTTTCATGTTTTGGTGTGGGTTCTTCTCAGAGCTCCTTCCCTCATGCTGGCATGTTTGAGAGTGGCGCCTTGAACCATGTTGCGATCGCATATATGAGTCGGGTCGGTATAGGGGGCGCTGCGCTTCACACCTCCTCTGAGTTTTAGCTAAATGTTTTGGTGGTTGCTGGCTGGTTGAGTTGGAGGTCTACCTTGGAAAGTATAGTTCATGGCGATACTCCACCCTACGCACAATTATGTAGGTCGGTTTGGTTTTTGGGTAGTATGAGCTAACCTATTCACACAGAACTCCACAACTAGAATAAACAACAGGTTGTTTATTATTACTTCCCGGAGTGATCCTGTAAACTGGGGTATATATACACTGAGTTACGTAACCCCCGGGCCCCACCGAGCCACTCTCATGTGCGGTGTTGCCCGGAATCACTACACAGCGGGGATTGACCCTCCGTGCCACCTTCCGAGGAACAGACGAAACACTGCTAGATCACCCGCCCTCTACATTACCCCTCCCAGTTTTTACTAAAGGGTGGAACCATGCAGCCATTTTGCTGCTAGGGAACATCCTGGTAAAAATTACTTTCCCGAATCTAGCGGTTTTTGGTCTACTGTGAGTTCCTCAGTCTTCTGCTCCGAAAACAAAGTAAATGGGTAAAATCCATAAAAGAAGACATTTCGACAGTGTGTGTTTGGTATCAGTGTTCTTTTTCCGGCCCAAGGTGTACTGGTCCAGTCTCAGCATGGAATTGAGTACCAATGAAGGCCCCAATTTCAGCCGGTCCAGAACCTACGATCGCCGACCAAAGCTAGAGAACTCGGTTCCAGACAACAGGACTGAAACTTACTACTCGCACTCGATTCAGTGAATTCGGCTCCAGCTAGCTTGGCAGGTTCAGTCTGTACCATAGTACAGTATTCCCTGTCAAGTGGCATGTGAGTCTCATCGGCAGGGTCCATGAATCTTGGACCAAAGGTTGTTGCAGTGGGTCCTATTACGAGATGTACCACCGGAAGAACCCTCAGCTGTCTGAAGCCAGAGTTGTGCCCCTGGAAACTCCTTGCAGACTTTCTGAAGCACAACTCTGGGGGCCGTTTCACTAGTGGGGTGGTAAAAGCGAGAGCTAGGACTGCAACAGTGCCAGCAACAGCGATACCAACAGTGACAATGACAAGATCCAGTTTCATCAGTGCTCTCACTGTTGATGTGGCACCAACTCTCACTGTTGGCATATTTTACAGCATAGTGCACTTAGTGAGCACAGGGCCTCACTGTGCTGTCAAACCTCACTGTGTGTATATAGAGGATTTCCCGTGCTTCCCATAAGAATTAAGCAATGAAATTTTAACAGGGGTAAGGGGTACATATAACCTATAATCGTACCAAATATGAAGAAGAACGGCCGTACCGTTCCGAAGTTATCGGCGTTTGAATTTTTCACTCCCTCCGTGCGTTTGCATTGGTCGCTGTTCTTTTTCACTCCCTCCGTAGTTAGGCGGAGTTTTAGCTGTTCCTTTTGTCTCCCCCCCAGAGCCCGGCGGGAAGTACTCGACACTGGCCACCAGAGCAGTATTTGCTATGACAAAATTCAAACGCAGATATCTTGAGAACGGTGCTGCGGACTTTCCCCATATTTAGTACAATTATAGCTTATATGTATACTTTACTCGTGTAAAAATTTCATTGCCTAACTCCTACGCTAGCACCTTTCTATAAATAAAATTAGGTAAGTCACCCTCTTCTGCCAGGGAGCGTTGACTTGGGTGTCAGGCAGGGAAGACTCCCCAGTCGCGAACCTACAGTGGTCAGCCCGAACTGATGAGCACCCCACCTCTGGCCGTTCCGGGTGTTGTTGGTGCTCCGGGTGGGTGTCAACCTTCCTCCTCTTTGATGGGTCGATGAAGCATTGTGCTGGCCTTTCTGCTATTCCTTCCTGGAAGTTCCCAGCATTGGAGGGGAGACAAATCCAGGAATCTTCCTCACCTTGTGAGTTCTTCAGTCTTCTGCTTCGAAAATAAAGTGAACGGGCAAAAGCCATAAAAGAAGACATTTCCTCCATCCACAGTGTGTGTTTGGTATCAGTGTTCTTTTTCCGGCCCAAGCTGTACTGGTCCAGTCTCAGCATGGAATCGAGTACCAATGAAGGCCCCAATTCCAGCCAGTCCAGAACCTACGATTGCCGACCAAAGCTAGAGAACTCGGTTCCAGCCAACAGGACTGAAACTTACTACTCACACTTGATTCAGTGAATTCGGTTCCAGCTAGCTTGGCAGGTTCAGTCTGTACCATAGTACAGTATTCCCTGTCAAGTGCCATGTAAGTCTCATGGGCAGGGTCCATGAATCTGCAGACCAAAGGTTGTTGCAGTGGGATCCTATTACGAGATATACCACCGGAAGAACCTTCAGCTGTCTGAAGCCAGAGTTGTGCACAACTCTGGGGGCCGTTTCACTAGTGGGGTGGTAAAAGCGAGAGCTAGGACTGCAACAGTGCCAGCAACAGCGATACCAACAGTGACAATGACAAGATCCCGTTTCATCAGTGCTCTCACTGTTGATGTGGCACCAACTCTCACTGTTGGCATATTTTACAGCATAGTGCACTTAGTGAGCACAGGGCCTCACTGTGCTGTCAAACCTCACTGTGTGTATATAGAGGAATTAAGCAATGAGATTTTAACACGGGTAAGGGGTACATATAACCTATAATCGTACCAAATATGAAGAAGAACGACCGTACCGTTCCGAAGTTATCGGCATTTGAATTTTTCACTCCCTCCGTGCGTTTGCATTGGTCGCTGTTCTTTTTCACTCCCTCCGTAGTTAGGCGGAGTTTTGGCTGTTCTTTTTGTCTCCCCCGGAGCCCGGCGGGAAGTACTCGACACTGGCCACCAGTGCAGTATTTGCTATGACAAAATTCAGATGCAGATATTTTCAGAACGGTGCGGTGGACTTTCCCCATATTTAGTACAATCATAGCTTATATGTATACCTTACTCGTTGGTTGGAATGCATTTCATTGCCTAACTCCTATGGGAAGTGGGCCTACTCTGACATAAACAAAGCTCTAATCCCAACAGTGACATGGTCTACCCTGTCACTAATAGTGCCTCAACAGTGATAGGTACAGTGAGACTTAATTTTCTAGTGAAACGTACTCTCTCACTGTTGGTCTCACTCCTTACCTGACTCACGTTCATGCTTGACTGCACCTTCTTATGAAACGCAAACTATCACTGTGGTCTAACTATGACAGCTTACCCTCCTAGTGAAACAGCCCCCAAGATCACTTACCATGTGACCTCCTGGCTGTCCCTCTACCCCTCACAGCAACCTGAGGGGTTGCTGAGGAAAGGTAGCATTCCAGCTGGAAGGTACCCATACACCCTCGCCATTGGAAAAGTAAACTCCCAATGTGGGTGTTCTCCATATAAGAACTGAATTAGTTAATACATGGAGAGCCAGCGACGGTTCGCCACAATCAATCATAGGTTGTTCCGTCCTAGGAAGTGGCTAGGCAGGGAAAAAAGTTTCCCCCACCTGGGAACTTCCCTTCCCCATCTGGCTTCGGTCCCAGGTGGGCAGGTAGCCCTACTAGATCCAATTCCAGATGGCCCAGTTCCCGTTTACTGGCTACCAGCCAGGTCTCTCGTTGTCTCCTCTAGTCTTCCTCGCTGGATGAGGAATCGCTAGAGGTGACAATGTTTGACTGACTGGGCTCAGCTGTCGGCGACGTAACCAACATAACCAGGGCACCAGGGTTCGGCCACAGGGGGCTCAGCACCATTACCAGTTGAAGCTGCTCCATCATCTGCTACAGTGCACTAGGTCCAGCATCGAGGACGATACTAGACTCCAAGGGGAGTAGCGGTGAGGCTACTCTAGCTGGCTCACCCTGCCTGACGTGACCTGGGAAGGCCCTGCCGGCGTCTCAACCCTCGTCACCGGGGGCGGACCCTTCTGTTGAAGGGGAACAATCTGATCAATCTTTGATTGTTCAGTCCCCAACAACAGAGCGTTGTTGACATAGCTGATATCCATAGGCTGAGCCTGTGAAGATGCAGCGTCCAGGGCAGAGGTTCCGTCCACCAAGGGGCACCAGCCCCACACATCAGCGGTCTGCTGGTGTGTCCGAGGTGAAGTGCAAGAACCTCCTACAGCTACACTGTAGAGCCAACCACGGTTCCTCAAGAGGTTGCGGGTCGTCCTCTATATCGTAGAGAGACATCCCCATATGCCGGACACAATGCTGGTCCTGCTTATGGGTCTGTGCTTCCAATCACAGGTACCTTGACTGTGCTGTCAACGTAGCAAGGCAATGCACAGTGTGGCATCCTGCACCTCTTTTCTAGCTAGACAAACTATCTCGGCTATCATTTCTCCTAGGTAACGAGCCAAACCTTTCAGGACTAGATCCTCTAGGATAGCACCAATTTCCTTTTCCCATTATTCCGCCCATTGGGCATCTTGAACGGAAAGAGACCTCTGCAATAACGGAACGCTGGACTGCAGGAAGCGTTCCCGGGTAAGGGACCCCGGGTAAGGGACCGTTTGCTCCTTCCCCGCCTGCCGTGCTTCAGTCGTGAGTCCGACAAACCTCTCCCAGAGATGTGTCTGACTAGACACGATCGCCGGGAACAGGCACAGCCGGCCTGGCAAGAACCACCTTTCATTCCAAGACACTGCACCCACAGGTGCTCTGCGCGATGCTCCTCGATGAGGTGCCTCTCATACCAAGCCTGGGTCGCATAAGTAGGAGACAATTTCTTGTCCCTACCGTGGCACCCCACAAATATGCAGTGTTTACCATTGCCGAAACGGTTCCATGCATATGCAATTTTGGCTTTCACCATCTTGCCATACTTCAGGGAAGTAACACTCTGAACCCTAACAACCCGGTCTTTATACCACTTATTAGGAGAGCCTTCATCCTGAAGCCACTCCTAGTCGTCCATTGGCACCGACCTTACTCGGAATGTAATGCCGGTTCCTGTGACGGAGATCTTCGAGGCTAGTGTACGTCTGGCCTACTAAAGAGGCCAGGAGCTAGCAAACCACCATTCTCTTCCTAGCCTGCTTTATGCCTGGAAATCTCCGTCCAAGTCGGAGTAAGGTCCATCTCTGAACCCCAACAGGTCACTTTTCCGCCCTTCGAAGAACGACTTCCGCTCAAATAGCTCCCATAGGTTCTCTAGACATTCCACACAACTCCTTCTGAAGATGATTGTGTCATCCAGATAAGCCAAACATTTCTTCCATTGCCAGCCATGGATTCAAACATCGCAGGAGCGTTGCATAGACCAAATGGCATTATGGTAAACACGTAAAGCCCCCGATGAGTAGTGAAAGCCATCTTAGGCTGATCTTCACTATCTATTCTTACTTGCCAATAAAGAGACTGGAGATCCAGAGTACAAAACCACTGGTTCCCTCCCAGAGAGTCCATGCTCTCCTCGATCCGAGGTATTGGGTAAACATTTTCCCAGTGATACAATTCCTGTAATCCTGTAATCAATACAGATCCAGCAGGTACCATCCTTCTTAGTACCCATAACCACAGGACTTACCCAAGGGGTTGTGCTGGGAATGATCACATTCTGGCTCACCATCTTGGACAGTGCGACAGTGCGACAGTTGACAGTGCGACAGTTGATGACTGGAAGACCCGCCTCCCATCCATCCTAAAGGATCACGCGCCTTGGACATCTACAACATGGACAAATCTGTGTTCTTCTTTAGAGCACTGCCAGACAAAACCCTAGCTATTGGTGGTGGTTTGACAGCTGGGGTTAAGAAGTCCAAGGATCGTCTCACTGTGTCCCTCTGTGTGAACAGCATTGGGGAATTTGAGAAGTCTCTGGTGATAGGCAAGTCCCTATGACTGCGATGCTTCTGGACCTTCACAACCTTCCAGTAACATGGAAGGCCAACAAGAAGGCCTGGATAACTTACTCCATTTTCCAGGAGTGGGTCATCAGTGTAAACAACAAGATGAAGGTTCTCCCACTTCTGGACAATGCCCCTTCACATCCCAGCGACCTGAAGCTGTTGCACATGAAGATGGTCTTCCTTGCTGCACGACTTCAGCCCTCCAGCCTTTAGATCAAGGAATCATCCAACAGGTGAAGGTGCGGTATTGGAAGAGGCTCCTCAAACACGTCATAGGGAGATTGGATGCCTTGACAGAAGGCACTTAAACTCCTAAAGAGCTTATGTCATTGGTTGATGTCCATCGGGCTATTACCTGGAGATCAGGCAATGAAGCGGGTGAAGCCAGAGACCGTGGCCAAGTGCTTCCGGTGTTGTGGGGTGGCATCTCGTAGAATCCCTCGATGACGGCTTCACAGATGAGGATGATGTGCCTCTCTCTATTCTGCGTGCCCATACGACAGCAGCAATGAATATCCACGACCCGATGTCCAGCCCAGAGTATGCAGATCTGGACAGAATGTGCCCTGTCCACCACAACTACAATCTCTCTGCGACAACTCCTGATTCTGATGACGATGAAAATGATGATGATGATGACAGCAATGATGACCTCACACCTAGTCCTTCAAGGACAGTGACCTCATGGACCTCCTGGAGAAGGCCAGGAAGCACTATATGAGCAAAAATGCCCCTGAGGTCGTCTCTGCAGTGATGCAGTGCATTGGGGCAGTAAATGCCCAGAGCAGAGCACCCTTGATGATTTCCTAGGACTATTGTGATTCCCTGACTACTAATCATTTTCATTTGTCCATTTGTACAAATATTTACCATCTTTTTCACTAATTTATTCCTTTATTCTAAATGTAATTATTTGTTATTTATAATTATTTATTTACTTATATGTTTAATAAAGGTTTCATATAATAATCCGTGTTATACTTATACCTTTACTATATTTAATCAATATAAACCTGAAAACCCTGTGTAAGCAGACACCCTGCGTAAGCGGACACTTTGGCCCGGAACAGAGGGTGTCCGTGTATGTCACTCACTCCGGTGACTGGCGAACGACTCCGAAGGCAAGTGGAAACTAACCAGCGGGGTCCTTCCACCCGTGACCCAAGAGTTGACCTCCTGGGTGGGGTTCCTTCAGGATCCTCTGTCTTCCTTTTCAGAGTGTACAGATTATCCTTCGTCACATTCTGCCAGCCCTCGTTAGGGGTCGCGATTTTTTCAAATGTCTCCACCCTAACCCTCTGTGCATGGTTTTCCATGTACTGAACGTGGTCCTCTTGGTACTCCAAAGTGGCCTGCGCATGCTCTTCATGCTCCTTAAGTTGTTCCAGATCATATTGGCAACCTGCCAACTTGTCTGCAACTACTCGGTTGCGCGTTTCCAACTCCCGGAGCATATCCCGTGCCTCACACTGACGAGTGGAGTCAGCCATGAATTTATGCCCAAGGATACCTTCCAGTTCCTCTTCAGAATCATCCCTAAGGGTTTTTTCCTCTTTACCCTGCGGAGTACTGGACTCTCCTGGGCAACTTGTCTGAGACCTAGTCCCTCTAAATCTCTTGCAGGGCCATTCTCGCTCTCTCCCTGTGGTCTGGGACGTTTGAGCACCGTCAAGCTCAGGTTCTGAGCTGCGGTCCTCTTTGTCTTTACCATCCTGTACTTCTGGATGTTACCCCCTCCCTCTGGGTTGGGCGATGAAGCACCATCCTGGGGTGACCTATCGACATACCGAGCATGGAATCTGGTTGTTACACCAGGTCCGCTCATCTACCAAGGATCCCTGGTTGTGCAAGCAACCAATGGATCCTGGTTATGGCACCAATGTGGTGGTCGCTGGCTGGTTGCATCCAAGGTCTACCTTGGAAAGTATATTTCCCGGCGATATTCCACCCTATGCACAATTACGTTGGTTGGTTTGATTTTCGGGTATTATGAGCTAACCTATTCACACAGAATGCAACTCCACAACTAGAATAAACAACAGGTTGTTTATTATTACTTCCCAGAGTGATCCTGGAAGGTTCACTCCCAAAGTACATTACCCTGGCATGGGGTGCCAGGTAATGCTGGGGAGGCTAATCTAGAGACAGTAGTCCTAGACTCACCTAACCACTAAGAGGGTTCAGAGAACCCAGGCAATGTGAGGGCCGAAGGGTCTGCTCCTTTCAGAGAAACACTTGTGGACAGCCTTCGACCCACTACAAACCCGGGGTATATATACACTGAGTTACGTAACCACGGGCCCCACCACACCACTCCTGTGTGCGGCGTTGCCCGGAATCACAATGCAGCAGGGATTGACTCTCAGCGCCACCTTCCGAGGAATAGATGAAACACTGCTAGATCACCCCCTACAACATTAACCATGCGCTTGGAATATTTTCATATTGAATAGTTATGACTGACATCAAAATGGAGAAAAGCGATCTCTTGGTGTTCATGTTTTCTGATATCTTGTCTACATGTTTCTTCTCAGTTGGGGGCAACAAATGGACAACAAGTGGACCGTTTTTGCAACTATCTTCAGAAAAAACAACTCTGGCAATGGCATGGATTTCTGAGATGTCTCATCCTCTCTGGTCAAAGATCAGTGTTTTTTGGAATTGGCCTTGACCCAAAACCATATGAAGGTCTGTATCTAGGAGGGGCATCTTTGATTACTGATATATCATAATGTAAGGTAAAGTACATTATTATATACCTACTAGGGTAAGTCACGTATTCGGCGAGCATATGGATTCAAAGTTATTGAGCCTGCGCAGTGACTACAAACTGCGTGTTGGACTTCCACGTTAGTCCTCTACGGTTAAAAGTTCGGAGATGCGTTACAAACTGCACATAAGGCCTAAAAGTGTGTCATGACCAAATATTGAGGTAATTAATGTTACAATCCCCTTTTTATGTTAAACAAACCTGAAATGAAATCAACTCTGTCCTTCATTTCTATTTCAAATAGATGAATCTGCAAACCCACCACCTCAGGCACCAGCTCCATATCCCTACACAACTGGTAAGTTGTGTTTATTTATCATATTCATGGTTAGTTTACATGTAACAGAAAAAGGTTTCATGCCTGTATATATACTTTCCTGAAGAAGTCTCCACTGGAGAACTAGTAGCAGCCTTCTTCAAAGAACCCTCTGCCTTCCCTTTGGTACGACCCTTCCTTCAATATTGGATCAGTTAATCTCACCTGAGATTAAAATACGTGTGTTCAGGATAAACAACGGATAAGGAATGACCGTTAATTGGAGTTCGTAACTAGGGATCCCCGTGGTTACCGCATCGGTTACCTGGTAGCGACCTAGAAAACAACCGTGACATGGCAGGGGGAGCAGCTCGGGCCCCGAGGTGAATAACCTGTGAGCAGCTCATTGGCTGTAATTCATATATACATAAACGTGGTTATATATTATATATAACTAGGTAACTTTGGACCTAAAATCAAAAATTATTTTTTGTTAATTTTTTAGTTCCAATGGATTCGACTGAGGATTTCGTGGTCGGAATGGTTTTTTAAAAATCTAAAATTAGTTCACAGGTATTGCGCTAGAAACAAGTAAAGGCAGACTAGTGAGCGGTCCCCTCCAGTCAAACGTCAATAGGAACTATCGAGCCATGGGATTCGTATTAGCCTAGCTAGAATGATAAGTGAGATTTGATTTGGGTAAAGTGAAATATTTATTATAGAACCATGGCACAGGTATTATGTAGCTCATACATCATTTGCTTAGATAGAACCCTCTCCTCTGCTGTACTGCATTGAGTTACCAGATTTTAAATTGCAGTGCCAGACATATATCAATGTGTCCGCAATGCTACCAACATTGCGACGATTCCATCACATCTATATGGCATACATTGTTCTTCTCTTGAAATTGATTGCAATGAATCTATCGCAGTTGGGTTAATAAAATATAGTCGATCGGAGTTTATGGGCCCAGTGGAGCCGGGCTGTAAGACCAAAATATCATCAAGTAATTTACCCGCCCCTTTGTATTTTGCTATTTCAACCACAATGCTAGGAAGAGTTACCTACCACATACAAAACGTGTAGATTTTGATCGGATCCGCTTGGAGTTTCTCCCGCACATAGAGACATAGTGAACCAGACCTAGGCTTAGAGACTGAAGGCCCACGGGAGTGAGTTTCTCGTGTAGTGCTAAACTCAAATCTGCTATTCTTTTTTATATTTCTCTACACAGATAAACCCCTATTTTAGGTTTCGTATCTTGCCATACTAAAAACATAATTTAAAAATGTATTTTTTCCGATCCCCTCTCCTTGAGAGAATGCAGTGAGATCACAAAATTTCGCTGGTGCCCTTCCATGATTCTGGTAGGATATGCTTGGAACTTCTCCCGCACATAGACACATAGTGAACCAGACCTAAGCTTGGAGACTGAAAAGCCACGAGAGTGAGAATCTCGTGGAGAAGAAAATTATTTGCTCTTCTTGTTTGTAGATCGTTATATAAATATGCTCTTTCTGATTATTTCGAGCCCTGACACAACCAAAGTTTAGTTAAGTCTTGTAAATTTTTAGATCACAACATTTTGCTTGGGAACTAAATGATAGTTCCAGGTATTAATAGTAGGGGGCGCCAGTAAGCCATTAAGGGACCAAATACAACACGACGAAGTTGCTAGTACCAATATATAAGGAACGTCAATAGCCAGTTCATCAACGCATCAGCGTTAAACATTCTAGTGTCGACAAAAGTAACAAGTGAACAAGAAATCCACTTACGTTTAACCTTTCACGTACAAATCTTTTAACATTTTTAGGTTTACTAGGTTCCTTTTCTCTACACTACAATTTTCCCATCTCTTTTCAGATATCTTTTTGAGAAAGATTTCCTGCTTTTACCTGCTGATTATAAATGTCCCCGTCTTTGCTATACGATCTCGATCTTGATCGTGGCGACTATTCGTCCCTTGATGATGATACGTTTGGCAAAAATGACAGACACTACGATTGGAGATCGAGTCCATAACAGAGAGGGGCCAGTCGCTGAATTCTCCCTTGTCGCACTTAAGTCCTTTCTTTTTGGTGACCTGCTCCTCGTGAGCAACTCTTTCATACGATCGAGCGACTCTTCTCCAGGTTTTTTCATTTTCTTTTTTAGTTTAGATTATTGCATCTCTAAAAAAATACAATTGAGTTTTTCTGATACAATTTGTTGGTTTGACTTATTACAAGAACATGAACATTGCATACCTTCACATATAAACAATTAGATGATTTAGATGAAATGATGAGGGCTCCAATCTTTAGCATTTCTAGGTTTTTGCTGCGATTATAGTCTTAATTTGCTTCTTGAAGGAGTCTGGGGGTATCACACAATACACCCAATATTCTCTCAATAAGAATTGTTAAAAATACACATACAACAAAATGTTGGTCTTTCTAAGATTGTTCATTCTATGACTTTGCACCTCCTTAGTAAGGGCTATTAAGCGTACTTGAACATCTTTTAGGTATATCAAAGGTAGTCTTTTCCCCAAGCCTTGTCTGCTTTCTGTTTGGTGCGATCCATTCATCATTGATTCTGTTCTTATACATGTTCACTTACAATAGTACCTTCCTTCTATCTTCTAAAGATTTGACATTGCAAATTCCTCATTGCAGGGATCTTTCTTCTTGACACATTATAATTGAGCATAGTACGTACACCCCTATGGTCTAACTTAACAAGTCCAGAATGGTCTGTTTTCCTAGCACAATCTATGAAAAAAGAACAATATTCGAGAAAGGGTAGGATACAACTCTTGTTCACAGGTTGTCGACTCTTGCAGTTAAGGTATCTGCATTCTCTCTCTCTTTAGGAATCCTTAGAGTATCCGGCATCGCTGGCATCGCTGGCATCTCTGGCATCGCTCTCGTCTGGTCAGTAGTGGTCATGTTCAAACTTGACCCTGCCGCTGGCGTATGCGGCGTGGTACGAACCTTCTCATCACTGTTTGTAGCACCACCTCCCACAGTCCCCAAATCGGCTTTGACAGGTGATTGGATCTTTTTACATTTCTTTCCCATGATTGGAAATGTCAAATCGACGACAGAAACCAAATATAAATCATAAATGACTGTCTCAGCATTTGAAAACTTTCACAGGTTTTCCACTGGAGACAGGTAAAGATTGAGACAGATTGAGGAGTATTCCCCCAGTCAACCATCAATAGAATATATTGACGTCATATCAATAGACCTTTTTCCACGGGGTCGATTCACATCTTATCTGCTTGGTTGCGCAATGCCTGCAGCCAAACAAACACCTGACAACATATATTCTTTAGCATTGGCTGACTGAGCATATGAGTGTAATACTTGTTTGTTTGGTTTGATTTAAAGTCCATTATAGGTCCTGACCAGACTTTCTCAAGGTCTTTTTTACACCACGAGGGTGGTGATCGAATCTTAGTTATGAATTCAGGTAGAAATCTCACCCCTACACATTTACCGAAGTGGGTGTAATACATTTATAATACCAGTGCATATTATTTACAGAGAAAGTGCAGCGATTGGTTTATATTCTATAGTAGTCCAGCTCCAATTTGGTTTGCCATACATGCATATCACCTCGAGAATACTTTAGATATACCTTAGGTAACACAGGAACACCGAAACTGGATACACAATAATACATAATTTTTTTAAAGCTTTTATTTATCCTGGAGGGATGTCGTGGGAAACAAGTGTTTCCTATACATTGGCAGGCCTGGCTGTCATATGCCTATCTTTCTCCAAGGGAAAACCACGACAATAATCCACTCTGAAGTTTAGACAGCCCATACTCGTTAAGGCAATGTACTAGTTTGCTCTAGCAGTCTAATCTGTCTGACAACAATGCTCCTGCAATCACACCCACCGTTCACACTCCAGGTGTGATTGCTGTATATCTCTATAGGTATGAGTCCGGGCTCGGCCGTATTTGACCGAGCGACGGCCTAACTAAGAAACTCAACGTTAGGTGGTGTTGAATGGAAACACCTGTATAGGCCATTCCCCCTTATTGAAACCAGGTATATGTGCTTAGATATAGTAACAAGTACATACTTTGTCTTACAATTATATATGTATAACCTTGACGAGTCATAACATAATATATATGTATATATGTATGTACAAAATCTAAGCATATATAATTTGGTACCCATGCCGTTGCAACATAATTATTACTTAATGAAAAACAACAAACAAAAGAATAGAGACTAGAGAAGACCGTGCATCATTATTGACATAATAGGTAAAGAAAGTTGAATGGAACCATTATCAAGGGTAATTATGAATATAGATATGATGTGGGCTACAATGTTATTTATCTATTTGTCGTATCTTTGCATATAAATTGGTACAAGTGTATGCTGTCTACATTAACCACTTACCATTGTTAAAGCGATATATGGTACAGTTAGAGGTACAACATGCTTGATGGCCCCTCTGTCATTCCATGCTTTTCTGAATGTGATGAAATACACACATAGGAGCTCGTGTGGACATAATATATCTATCTATACAAATCGTCTTTCAAAGGTGATCAAATCTGAAATGAAATTAATTTGGTCCTTCATTTCTTTTTCAAATAGGTGCATCTGCAAACCCACCATCTCAGGCACCAGGGTATGACACAACCGGTAAGTTATGTTCATTTATCATACATATGGTTACATGATAGAGATCGCTAAAATGAAACAGAAAAAGGTTTTATGAATATATATGTGTATAGAAATAAGCATAAATAAGTCTCTGTGTCTTGAAGAGCTATTCGAATATTAATTATCATATACCTACGTCGGTATGTTACACAAATACCGATCTCTGCCCGGGTACTGGTAGTAATCATATACCACTCATAGTATGGTGGTATATAAAAGTACCGAGAAAACATGTTCTGATTGTCTGAACAGATTCTACTGACGAATCCGGTTGGAGAGAGAACACAGCTCCACTTCTGGTAAGATGTCAACATAACTACCAGTACACTTTGAAGCCGGCTCGGCAATTGTAACATTTTCGTAAATCAAGTTAGTAGTATGAGAAAACGTGGTTACTGAGCCTGTATGGGTGACCGTTCGAGGTCATTTGATGAAAAAATACGGCCTGATGCCGTAGGCGTGAGGGCCGTATTTTTTCATCAAATGACCAAGAACAGACACCGTACGGGCTCAGTCACTACGTTTTCTTATTACTATGTACCTCCTACTCGTTTAAAACCCCGTTTTATTAATTTTTCTGCTCTAAGAAGAGTCACTGCGATTCACTACGGCCCGCTGTTACAGCGGGCGCGAACATTATTTATACTACATCCCTAGCAGCGGGCAGTATTTCATAGACATTCGCACACAGGTATATAGTAATAGCAAGTACAACTCAACAACATCCCAAATCGGTGTGATAGGTGGCTTTATTTCTTTGAACGGGAGTACACAACGTTTCGGCAAGAGTACCCTTTTTCAAGTCGTAAATAGTTTATCAGTCATTTACATATAAAGGTATATAATAAATGTAAAATGAATTAACCTTATTGATGCATACTTGTGAACCTTGTTTATTTCAATAAAGACATTTCACTCACTTTACGAGCTCATGGGATATTTTTATCGAAAGAAAGGCAGTATGCGAGTACATGCCTACAAGGAAGATACATTTTACTAAAATACAATGTTACTCCTAAAATGTATGAAACCTTTGTTGATCTGTTACTTCCTTGTTGAAAAGTCATTTTGTAAATCTCAGCATGGATCTTAGAGAAGTGATGGTTTGAAGAATCATTCATCTTGAAAGATTTTTGACAATTTGTTTTTATGCAATATAGCTTTTATATATCGTGGCATGTTTCATAGATAGTATCAATTTGAATGGTTGAGAATATTGACTGCTAATACTTCTTGTCTCATTTCATTCAGGATCTGACAATAAAAAGATACCACCATGGATAGAAACAAAGGAAGATGTTGAAATGGTTCCGACATCCATAAAAAAATCCATTGATTTTAATTCACCTTATCTAAAGCCCATCCTGGCTAAACACTTACCAGATATGTGGGACACTTTGACTGCCCTTGGTGTTGTTACTCTTGACAAAAAGAGAGTAATCAAGGTAACCCCTCATAAGTAAATAAATCTGATGTGAAGCCAACATAACACATGTATCTTTTTCAATACTAGACCATCTAATAAATATCAAATATAGCAAAACTATGATTATCTAATTGAAAAATCTGTAGTTAACTATACTTATACAGTAATGTAAATCAATACATTATCTCTTCAGAGTAGTAATTGCATATAGTATATTATAAAAATGATAGAAGTAAATTGGATTGTTTTACATACCTTGGTATATTACTTAAATTTATATTTTCACATTGGAATGGCCAACTATCAGAATCTTTTTCAAAATTTAGCAAGCCCTTCCTATATTCCGTAATCAATCTGAAATTTCCATTTTCTTATAAAAAAATATTTCATTCCTATTATGACCATCTTATTTTTGTTTCCTCTTTCCGTGTACTTCTTCAGAACTTCCCTTGTTGCCTTCATATGACACAAGACATAACTTTCTAATTGTTCCCAATTCCCTTTTTTCACAGTACGCTGCTACAACACAGATCCAGGCTGGTAAAGTACTGGAACACGTTGCTAATGGCCCTATGTGGAAATATAATGCGTTTCTCAGGGCATGTGAAGCCAAAAACCTTAAGAGTGTTCTTTACATGATTGGCCGCGATCCAAGAGTGGTGGTTCCCAAGTAGTGAGCACCCACTAATATTCCTACATGCTGTCATCTTTGCTTTTACCATCTTAAGACGAAAATGTAACATCGTGGGATGTGTGCTATACATAGTGATAGTGTACAGAAAATAGTGCCACCCGACGCCCCATGATCGCCTGTTTCATGAATCCCAGAAAATCTGATTTATTAGATATTTATTTCGAAAGGTTCAGTTGACAGTATTGTCTTGATTTGAAATAATTACAAAAGCTAGTTTTACACATCACCTAGCTTTTATATTTACTTACTATCTTTGAAGATAACCAAATATATGAGTAACAAACTTAAGACTATTTTCTGTGAAAGGATTTGCTTTCTGTATTTATCTCATTCCTGTAAACACTAAAAGAACAAACAACACATAAGATATAGACTATGGAGAATGGACTTCAATACTCATAGGGGCATCGAAAATGAGTTTCCAATGTGAAGCATATAGGATAAAAATACCAGAGGCGAGATAAAACATTAAACGACGTCGTTTGGTGCACTCCAACTGTCTTTTCAACACTTTCATGGGGTCAATGGAACACTCACCTTACCTGTGATTTTCAAACACACATCTGAAAAGATCCATGATGTTTTGAATAATTATTTTTATTCAGTCTATGCAAAATATAGTTCATCTTTACAAATTATTGATATAGACCATAGAAAAGATAGTATCTCTTAACAAGTTTGTCTTGATACAGAGGGAATGGTAATCTAGTGAAACATATTTGATAATAATGAAGTTATTGAATTCTTTGTTTGTACACTCTATAATCTGCTCATTTTCTTTGTTTACTAGGATGAGACTCATGGGACTACAACGGATGTCCACGGCAGACATGGAAGGTGGCCAGTGTATAGCTCATCTGAGGAAAATCCGCGAGTTGAGGAAGGATGTCTTTACTTGGAATTCACATTTTGATTTTATCAATATCCATGAGCCCATTATCATATGTTATAAACATTTTCTTCTACCGTAAGTTTTGGGTCGTTGGTCTGGTGGGACCTGTGTACCACTTCAAGCGGAAAATCCTTTATTTTTTGCTTTTCATGTCTTTTTTCAGATTATTATTACGGTGACGGGAAATCGAAACAGGCTTTATGCAAAATAAGTAATACTTATAAGTTAACTATAATATCTTCAGGATTCTGTTATTGAATATTGCATGTTGCTAGAGAGGTCTAGGTCGATGAAAAAGAAAATGAAATAGGATAATATCTTCAGGATACTGTTATTGAATATTGCATGTTGCTAAAGAGGTCTAGGTTAATGAAAAAGAAGATGAAATAGGACGGCGGTAGACTGTGACACTTGGTATGTATGTAAGTAGTGCCCAATAAAGTACATGCTATTCTGCTGGGTCGTTGGTTCATTATGTAATGAGTGCTAGACAATCATATGGTGGCATGTTTGGCGACAGCGGTGACTACGACACAAGAACCACGAAGAGCCATCTATGTAAGCATTACCCCAACTAATAGCCCTTTATCTCCTTACGTTACAATCATTGTAAGCTATATGTCACTATGGTTTATGTAGAAACTCCTTTTCGTGATGGATGTAACAACGGCACTCACAGCGAATCGATGCTCTACCAGTACTACCTGTCCATGCCCCACCTTGCTAAATGTGTACTCGATCGAGGAGTGATCACTCAACACTGTCATTTCAGTTAGAGCCTTGAAGCCTATCGCGTGAACATAATTAAATAGAACTGAACGAGAGTTAGCCTGAGTAGTTTTTAAGCCACTCCGGACAGGTCTGTTCCTCACTACACGACCTGACCAGAGTGGCTTAAAAATTAGTCAGGCTAACTCGAGTTCGGTTCTGTATTTATCCTCCCCCATCTCTGCGCTTTTGGATTACTAAAATATAAATATCGACTCAACGACCAACCTTAAATGAGTGCCGGATATCCGTTTGCTACCAGGTACTTGTTATTGTCGGAGCAAGCCACTAAGCTGACATCCTGGTCTCTGATTGGTCAATTTTTTTACTACTCCAGTGGCATAAAAAAACACTTTATGTCATGGCCTGCCACATAATATTTGCCAATGTTAAGCCTAAGCGTTTTTTATATTAGGGGTAGGATAAGGCCAGGTATTGTCCACCATTCTGTCTTGGCTCAAACCCCTCTTAAACTACACTGAAGTACCGCTCATTCTGGGGTACACTGGCCACCAGAGCAAATGTTTGCTACGCATGTTAGCTCCGATTGAATCCCATCGGCAGTCACTTGACCCACTCTCCCAGCTAAGATTCTGACTACTAAAATCAGAATCTCTTCTGCAAGAGCGAATAATATAGCTGACTCGACCTGCAGATGGTTTGTAGTGTGTGATGAGTGTATAGAGCTGTTAGACTGGTTCCCTGCCCCAATTAAAATAGGGACAGGTAACGCCCAGTGACAGCAACGTGCCCTTGACCTTTCGCTGATTCCCCGCTGATTTACAATGGCAAGGAGAGCCAGCACAACCGTTCATCACGAGATCCCCCAAAGAACTTATTTACGCTTCTTTACTAGCGACTTTGTTTCTGCCCTGTGCAAGAGTGTGTGTAAAACAAAGATGTTTAGCAGGGAAATTGAACGGTTAATCTGACTGGCCAATTTGATAATTGTTAAAAACTCTCATGACATGTAACCAATTGTAAGGGGTGACTGGAGATTTGCAGGCTTAGAGCTAGTTTGGCAACCAACCCCTGTCTGCACTGAGCTACGATATAGGGGTTGGTCGGGTAAAATCCTATACGGGATCACTTGGGGTGGGTGTCAAACCAAGTAGTTTTATTCTATGTATTCTAAAAAAAAGGCATCATATTCATAGCTAACAAATTGATAAAGACACCAAAATTTATGTTCATTATATTTTGAAAAAAATATACAGGAAAGGAAATAAGAAAAGGGAAAATTGGCTTCGAGCTTATGACATAACATACTCTCTAAACAGTATGAACTATCTGTTAGGAGAGTAACAAACATATCCCGCTTCTGGGTCAAGGCTAGTCCGTTTACAAACCGCACCACCTAAGGCTTACGGTCCTTAAGGGTCTAACAGAGCATGGCTCCCGTTTGCCTGTTCCCAGTGCCTGATGGGAGAAAGGACTTTCGTGATTGGCTGTTCTAATTTAAGCGCCAAATCAAGCCACTAGTTACTGGCAAATCATTCAGGCAGCATAGCACCAGCGGAGGCAGGAATTCCTGACTGAAAATGGCAGTGCATAACAGTCTTAGTTTGGGCCTGTGTGCCTTGGCCCTGGCGACAACAGACTGTACTAGAGTCTACAGGATTTCAAGACTCAAAATGGCAGCACATAACATTCTTAGTTTTAGCAATTATACTCGTTGGTTTTAGTCTCTTCCACGACCACTTGGGCCATGTACACGCCGTCTGGTGAAAGTCGGCCGCACTACAGGCTATCTTAGTTTCAGCTACACTGGCAACCAGGGGCCCGTTTCAATAGAATGGGTCACTAAACCACTTAGTGACATGTTTAGTGACGCCAATAGTGACTTGAATAACAGAAAAAGTTTGGTCGCGTTGCAATAGGCATGTCACTAAAGGGGAGGTGTGTCTTGTCACTATTGTGGATATGTCCCTAGTTTGGGACAACATATGTTGGGTACCCCACCTCTCATACTCATGTCCTACTGGGAACAAGTGGTGTCAAGGTGAAGGTCACCGCATAAATTAGCGACTGCGCTTGGGTAATTCTACACTGGACACCAGAGCAGCATTTTCTATGACAAAATTCAAATGTGAATATCTCTGGATTGCATGGACTGATATCCTTCATATTTTGCATGTTTATAAGTTGTATTTGTACATAACTGGGGTTAAAGTTTCATAGCTTTATTCTTATGGTAAGTAAAGTTATGTGTTTGTGACATCAAAAACGAGAGGGTATACCCTCTCCCTATTTAAGACACTACAGTGACTCTTTTAGTGACTGGACACCCACTTCTGAAATGGGACAAGCCACTATTTCCGCCTGTCTGTTACCCTATGTCCCACAAACGGTTGTCCCTTAACTACTGCAACGCGAAGTACCGTTATTGTGTCACTAAACCCAATAACGGACGTCCTACAGACTATTGAAACGGGTCCCAGAGCAAAACAAAGTTAACTCTGGTCGGGTTAAATTTAGTCCGTTCACGCACCGCGCCGCCTCTGGGTTACGGTACGTGAAGGTCTAACAGAGCATGGCTGTGATTGCCCAGTCCCGTTTGGGCGCCTGGGGCCCGTTTCAATAATATTGGTCACTAAGCCACTTAGTGACATGTTTAGTGACCCCAATAGTGACGTGAATAGCAGAAAATCTTCGGTCTCGTTTCAGAACGCATGTCACTGTAGGGGAGGTGTGTCTTGTCACTATTGTGGATGTGTCCCTAGTTTGGGACAGCGTAGCGGAAAAACATGTTGGGTACCCCACCTCATGTCCTACCGGGAACAAGTGCCATTAAAGTGAAGGTCACTGCATAAATTAGAGACAGCCATGAATAATTCTACACTGGCCACAGAGCAGCATTTGCTTTGACAGAATTCAAATGTGAATATCGTTGGATTGCATGAATAGATCTCCTTCATATTTGGCATGTTTATAAGTTATATGTGTGTCTAACTGGGGTTAAAGTTAGTAGTATACATAGCTGTATAGACCACAGAATCAATTGTTTAAAATCAGTTATGCGTGGTGCTCCGCAGATTGTTCTTTCGTTTGTTTATTGCCCAATCTATTGTCTTTTGGTCGAGGTTGTTTGTATTATGAGCATACCGTGCCGGGAAGTCTGCGCCGGGTCACCTTAAGGGATTATCTCGGGTATTGTTCGCGTTCAGCGGAGCGTGGTGCTCCGCAGGGGCAAACATTGTGCTCCGCAGGGGTAAACACGGCCGAGCACACATTTCGGGGCGGCTCGAGCTGCGGGGTAAACACGTCTCGGAGGGGTGCGGTGTTTGCCGTCCGTAATTAGTTTAACTAGAAAGCCTCTGTGTATGTATGTATGTATGTATGATCAACAAGGTGTTTAACTTATGCGCGCCCCTCCTGTAGGTGAAGTACGGAACTAGATTGATAACACTAAGTCTATGGAATATAAGTATTATATATATATGTATATATGTATATGTACATATGTATATGTATATATGTATATATGTATATGTATATAGTATATATGTATATATATATGTATATATTGTGCATATTTATATATGTATGTATGTATATAACATGTATTAGACATAATTAGAGTATAAGTATGTATATGACACGTATTAGATATAATTAGAGTAATATATACTGATATTGATATAGATAATGTATAAGATATAAGATAAACATTATATGTGTATTACATATATATATAAATAATATAATAATAAAACCTAACAGAACAGTTAAGTTAATAGTTAAGTATTAATACTTTATTACTATATATATAATATATATCCCTCCGTAATTAGTTTAACTAGAAAGCCTCTGTGTATGTATGTATGATTAACATGGTGTTTAACTTGTGCGCCCCTCTCCTGTAGGTGAGGTATGGAACTAAATTGATAACACTAAGTCTATGGAATATAAGTATATCAGGATAAATGCGAAGAGGAGACTGAGTCTCATGACTATCCTTCTGTGTATGGGAGGTGACTGGTGCGCAGTACCTGTACCGGCGCACCTGTCCCATACCGAACCCCACCTGGTGAGGTGTGGAGGTATCAATTTAGGGTAGACCCAAGCGACCTCTGTAATTAATACATCAAATAACCCACATTATTTGTATACATATGTATATATGTATATAAATGTATATATGTATATATTATGTATATTTATATATGTATGTATGTATGTATAGAACACATATTAGACATACTTAGAGTAATATATATTGATATTGATATAGATAATGTATTAAGATATAAGATTAATAGTTATATCTGTATTAGATATATATATATATAAATATAATAATAATAATTTATAAAGACCTAACAGAACGCATCTAGTTAAGTATTGATACTTTATTACTATACATGTACATACTGAATCACAAGTGTGGTATGGTATGGTATGGTACAGAATGACAACATTATAAATATGATAATATAATATATAATGTCATATGATATGGTATAGTATGGCATGATCAAACTACAAAACTATTCTATTTTTTAGAGTGTACACATACACATACACACGGTTTGAATGTAAGGATTTATTTACAACCTCTAAGTTTAACTATCCTATACTATACTATAGGGTAACATCACAAACTAATCAGAAATCATTCCCAGTCTTTTAGACATGCTATGGTAGGTTAAGGTAAAGGTAATAACAATGAACCATTCATATAAATCAATAGTATTCATTTAGCTAAGCTAAGCTAAGCTAAGTTAAGATAAACCAAGGAAACTATAGTAAATTAAGTTAAATAACTGCACCATGTTCGGTCATCCTCCTGAATACCTATCTGTATGGTTCTACGAGAACTACTATGTATGAAGCTAAAAAGCTGAGCTAAGCTAAGCTAAGTGCGACACGGGATCATGTCTTAAGAAACTGTTTTACTTAACAAAAACTATGGTAAAACTAGTTAATGGTATATACTATATATGAAATATACCATTAGTCAGCACCACCTGTTTGAATACCAGTTTGTATGGTCCAGTGTGGAACTAAAGCTAAAGCTAAAGCTAAAGCTCAGACAAAGTCATAACTGAATCACTATTCACATTGTCCGTTGTATCACTGGTCTGAATCACTATCTTCGTATCCGTGTTCCATGTGTGATACTTTATCAGGAGGTGTCAAACCTGTGTGTACTCCATCACAGTGTCTTTTGAAACCACTATACTTTACAACACCTTTCACCACTCCGACGTTATGTGGTTTCTCAACCGTTGTAGATGACTCGCTAGGTATAAGTGGTTGTGTGGGGGGTGATGGTGATGGTGGTGGAATTAGTGAGTCGAGTTCTATTAGCTGTGGTGACATCTGTGAAGAGTTAGGTGGGCGTGACGAGGTTGAAGGTCTTGCATAAGGTTTATCATTCTTCCTTTTGTGGGAGCGGGGTACAGGACCAGGACCAGGACCAGTATCAGGACCGCACAGTTTTGAAGGTATCATTCCTGGCGACGTCTTGCACTCGGTACTGTATCGAGAATATGATATCATAGCTATTATATCGATATACATTACATAATTAATACACATACAATAATTAATAATAATATAGATAATGATAATGATAATTACTTATCATACATACATTACATACATACATAGTAATACATAGGTGTTATTTAATGTGATATCATAACAATACATATTAATATAATGTATATAGATAATCATCTGATAGTTGTATACAAGAATACATGATATACAGAGATATATTGATGGTTATAGTATGATAATAGTATCATATCAATAGACACTTACAAAGAATCATCTACATGATGTAATAACAATATTAATAGTATGATAATTATAATAACCTTACCTCAAATCTATAGGTTCGGTACACCGATCATTTTCCTCTTCATTTCCCGTGGAGGTATCTTTTTCAGGTAACTGTACCGTGAGTTCGGTATCTTCTATACGGAAGGACTCACATGGTTCTGCTGGAGGCACTACATGTTTTACACGCATTGTTGAGGTTCCACGGTCATGATCAAATCCTGATATATCATCAACATTGTCGGACTCGATATCCAATCCACTGTTGTTTGATGATCCAGGTGTATTGACATTATCCGTAGATGTATTGTCAGAAGCACATTTTCCACATACACGGTCACAACATTTAAGTAATATTCCTTTCCGGGCAAGATGAATTAATAAGCTTATGAGAATGACGAATACTACACCTACTCCTCCGGCACCGGTCGCGCTGACCACGACAACCATCATTCGACCGGATCTGTTAACCACTTTATCAATACCCTTCACGTTAGAATCGCCCTCAACGGTGTTTGGTTTAACAGTTTTATCCTTATTACCGATAGTGTTATCCCTGACTTTAACTGTATTTTCATGAACCACGACTTCAACACCGCCTAGAACCTTTTCGGTAGATGTATTGTCATCCATGAGATCTTCGATGTCCATGTTAGTGTCTAATTGCATATGTGTTTCAAGTTCATCGATCGACGAAGTTATCCTCTTACATTGGTCAGTGTCTATCACGCTTCTTGGTAGACTTGAACACGAATCAGCTATGGGATTCCTTCTGAGGTCTATTCTGGTGAATCTATCCGTTGGGAAATCACCTATAGTCCCGATATTGTTGCCGCGAAGGTCAAGTACAGGATACCCGGTGGATTTTCGGTGATGGACATCGGGCATGCTGTATAATCCAATGTTGGTGCATGAAATTACTCCACGTGATGGGTAACAGACACATCTTTTACCAGGTCCGCATTCCAGTAAGGCCTCAATTTGCATGAGCAATATAGCAAAGACGGGTAGTATGAAGAATGGCCTCATGATGGCTATGAAGATGACTGACTTGATCCTGTCGATGTCCTTAGTATTCTGAGTCAATAAGATTAATGACATCTTCTTATACTAATCAAAGAGGAAAGGGGTGTCACTTAACCCGGTGTCAGCCCGGTGTCAGTGAGGCGGTAGCGATACCGGAGAGGGTGACACTATCCAATGACATCTTGATAAGATCACCTTTCAACCGACACATGTGTATCCGACCGCTCGCGGTAGCTGCCTGCAATACACACTCATTCATTTGTAGCAGTAGATAGTCAATGATTATCACTGATCTCTAAATGTGGTAATGATATGGGTATTGACACTGACATTAACACCGACAACGATGTCAATATTTAACATGCCTCTTGAACATGTATTTAAATTATTCCTCAATAGAAAGTTAAATATTCAATTCAAACTACTCACGAATTATATTTCATTATTTCATGATTTAGATTTTTAACTATCCAGTTATCCCCTACTCATTATTTCAGATGTAACCTTAACATAGTCAAGATCGCATTGCCTTATTGTAGACATTACCTGATAAGGTATACACTCTAATACCAATTTTGATTAATTAGGTTTAGTTATTCAGTCTTAAAAGGACACTTTACATAAAGTTACAGCCCCTTTTAATGTATAGCTGAGATGTGAGACACCTACATATACAGGCTACCTACACAGCTACAAAACCTTGAGTAGGTGACATGTAAACAGTGACGCATTCTGATGACATTGATACAACTCATAGAGGTGTATGGTAATTTTACCCTCTGCCAGGGGAAATGCGTCATTTTTTTCCGGGGAGACGTGTTGTACTAGTATACAGTCAATAGGATTTTTTTACCATTATCATTATTACACGGGTAAAAATTACTCACCATTGTGGATGTACTGGGAAAAATTACCAATTCTCAAGGGTGTTTATCCGATTACTATAATCCCTTTTTAATCGGTATTAGATTATTACAACACACTACAGTCGATTAAATCCATGCCTCAACCTGTTGATTCTTTACCGCACAACAAGGTGGATGTTTGGTTTATATACGGGGTATTACACTGTCTATTCATCACATCGCTCTATGGGATATCCTTGCTGTTAGACTACCTGCTGATTTCAATCCTACCATGGGAAACCTTACCATCACCATCGCAGATTACCGAATGGGATTTTCTACACCGTAGATTGATTGAGCATCAATTACGTGAGGTCACGTTATTGGCATATTCTATCTACCATCATCGACGTGAGAAAACCCAACACTAAAGGTATGTATCATTGATTGCAACCTGTATCCGACAGCTCGCGGTAGCTGCCTGCAATACACACTCATTCATTTGTAGCAGTAGATAGTCAATGATTATCACTGATCTCTAAATGTGGTAATGATATGGGTATTGACACTGACATTAACACCGACAACGATGTCAATATTTAACATGCCTCTTGAACATGTATTTAAATTATTCCTCAATAGAAAGTTAAATATTCAATTCAAACTACTCACGAATTATATTTCATTATTTCATGATTTAGATTTTTAACTATTCAGTTATCCCCTACTCATTATTTCAGATGTAACCTTAACATAGTCAAGATTGCATTGCCTTATTGTAGACATTACCTGATAAGGTATACACTCTAATACCAATTTTGATTAATTAGGTTTAGTTATTCAGTCTTAAAAGGACACTTTACATAAAGGTACAACCCCTTTTAATGTATAGCTGAGATGTGAGACACCTGCATATACAGGCTACCTACACAGCTACAAAACCTCGAGTAGGTGACATGTAAACAGTGACGCATTCTGATGACATTGATACAACTCATAGAGGTGTATGGTAATTTTACCCTCTGCTAGGGGAAATGCGTCATTTTTTCCGGGGAGACGTGTTGTACTAGTATACAGTCAATAGGATTTTTTTACCATTATCATTATTACACGGGTAAAAATTACTCACCATTGTGGATGTACTGGGAAAAAATTACCAATTCTCAAGGGTGTTTATCCGATTACTATAATCCCTTTTTAATCGGTATTAGATTATTACAACACACTACAGTCGATTAAATCCATGCCTCAACCTGTTGATTCTTTACTGCACAACAAGGTGGATGTTTGGTTTATATACGGGGTATTACACTGTCTATTCATCACATTGCTCTATGGGATATCCTTGCTGTTAGACTACCTGCTGATTTCAATCCTACCATGAGAAACCTTACCATCACCATCACAGATTACCGAATGGGATTCTCCACACCGTAGATTGATTGAGCGTCAATTTTGTGAGGTCACGTTATTGTCATATTCTATCTACCATCATCGACGTGAGAAAACCCAACACTAAAGGTATGTATCATTGATTGCCACCATTTGGTATTCAGTTTATCCAATGACTAGCTAATAATGATAATTAGTTAGACAGTTATTAATTAATCATTGTTATATCATTATCATACTATTAATGACAATGATTAATTAATATTAATAATTTATTCAGTTTCAACGATGTTATTAATGATAAATAGATGTATAACAAAAGCACTAATACAATATAATATAATATAATATAATTTTTTGATAACTTCACTTTATTGTCACATTTTGAGAATACATGGTGTTTTCTTGTCCTTTGTGGGAAAGTATATATGTGTAACAATGCAGTAGGAGAAGACCGTTAGTGACACATATCACTGGTTTCAATCGGCTTCCCGATATATACCCTTTAGTCTTCCTTAGGATACAGAACAAGATTTTTTCGATACAGCGAGACATAGAAAATTGGAGATTCATTAAATAGCGTATATTAAACATTCACTCATATTGGTTACTTGGAATAATCATTTTGTGATTGTTGGTATAGTGGACTAGTCTCAACAATATGTTTTATAACTGGAAGTAATTCCTACAACACACACACACACACACACACACACACACACACACACACACACACACACACACACACACACACACACAATAGTTCCAAGTAGAATTATTAAATTTGTTGGATGGAATCCTTCATCATTCTTTTTTGTCAGGCTTTTAAACTCACGAAGGGTTTCCATCTGTCTCATGAGGGGCGACAGATTGCTCCATTTGTGATACATAGATACTCCGTACTGGTTGTGTATACCGTACAGTAAGGTTTGTGTACCTTTAGTACGGGTGCTGTTCTCATCCTTGTGGATGGGTGTGGTGACATCGAGATTTTCTACATTCTGGGCTCGTTTATAGACATATTTTAACAAGTGAGATTTCCTTCTCTTCTCTAATTTTGGCATATTGTATAACGCATGTGCATAATTTGTGTGCGTTCTTTGTTCTACACGGAGGATGGATCTCAAACATCTATTTTGCATGACCTGATACCCTGTACAGGGAGGCGGTGAGACTAACATGAGGGTGAGGACTTTCTTTATAACCCGCTTACTAACAAAATGAAACAAAAGACTTCTTTTAACATAAATAAAAGACATGTTTTTTATCACACAAATTGATTCAGTATTTCTCATTGTGTTATGAATAATTGTATGATACTTCGCGTGTTATCTATCAGTATATCTTATGTTAAAGTATCTGCTGTCAATCTGATTTTTTTTTTCATGAGATTTTCTGTTTTGATTCTCGAGATTTTCTGTTTGGATACTATGGCCAATATAGACAAACTTTATGATTTTAAACAAGTACAACTCAACAACTGCCCAACTCGGTTTGGATCAAGGTTTTATTAGTTTTAAAATTATTTACAATTAATGACAGGTGTAATCACTCCCTCCGCCCGCCACACATCTGAAAAACAACAAACATATACTGAGTCATGAATACAATTCCTCAAAATATTTACATGATAATAGGAAATCATAGCAAGATTGCATGTAAGTGCCACCACCATATACGATAGTATCACTGTGTGCTAAATAACATAGTAATCATTGTGAATAGCCTAAATAACCTAGTAATCATTGTGAATAGCCCTATAGGCGTTTTTTAATATTAGGAATAGCACACTAACCATCGCGGTCTATCCATTCCCTGGTCATATCAACGATTTGAATTGAAAAGAAGAAAAGGATAGGGTTCCTATTATTATTATTATTTTATGTGGCACAAAGAAACATCTTTTTTCATGAGCGACCCTAACGAATGTACACAGATATGAAAATCTTTTGCCCCAGATACCTTCCCTTCTTTTAATTTTTCTGGAATTTTTTTGACACGTATCCGTGTAGAACGGGTCCTAGGTCCCCCCTAGCGTTAGAATAAAGGTCGTAGCAGTATTGCCCTCTGGTGTAATTTGTACCGTTTTCTAATTAAACCAAAGAGTGACAAGAATGATGTTTTGGTGAAACTATCATGAGGGTAAGGAATTTCTTAAGGAAGTTTATAACTCACCTTAAAGTTCATCAAAGTTGTAAAAAAACGAAAAAAACCCACAAATCACTTCGGAGTTCTTCTGATTGGACGACTGAAAATGGAGAAAAGTTTGTATCAGTTTCAAGTTATATAATTTTTTGGATGTAGTACAGTACGCCTCCCCAAGCCGACTAATACAGGTGTTGCCCTTCTGCGCCGCTTAACGTGACACTACCTTGTTACGCGATCACTGAGACATACCTGGCGAAGTCTCACTAGTGTTTCCAATAGCAGAGATAGCCGTTTAGGGAAGCAATATCACTTACTGCAAAAGTAAATATATAGAAGATAAGGTACTACGGTACTTATTGCATACAAGCTACATAATTATGATGACTAGGTTAAGTTTATAACTCACCTTAAAGTTCATAAGGTTACAAAAAAACAAAAAAAGAAAAAATCACTTCAAGTTCCTTTCTGATTGGACTGCTGAAATTGAAGAAAGTTTGTATCAGTTTCAAGTTATATAATTTTTGGTATGTAGTAAAATAACTTAGATAACGTAGATAAAATCTTACATTACATAGATAAAAAACTTCTGACCCCACATTACATTACATTTGAAAGTGATAAATACAGACAGATTAATGAGTGTACATTGTAAGAACACCATCAGTATTTACTCTATGTACTAGGTGGTTTACCTATACTTTTTTTCTCAATATCTTTGTTAGAAACGATCACTACTTATGTTTGAAGCAAAACTTCATATTGAGTATGTGAAGTTTCTGCAGGCGAAGTTTTATTTTTGGTTTTTTAAATTGGGCTCTTATAAGAGCCCTGCAAAAAAATTATCCCCTCGGTAGGCAACCGAACGGCAAGCTAGCAACAAACTAAAAAAAAAAGAAGAACAAGCGTTTCCCGCTTTGTCAAAAAAGAAATCAGCAAGTGATTTTGGTGTATAGTGTATGGTGGTAAGCATATATTTGAAGGGTAGATTCATGTTCTATGAAAGGTGTCGCAAACCCCTGATTTCCATATTTTGTGAGATACACCACGTTTATAACGGAGTGGTATATTAGTTTTAGCCACCCTTCATAATTCCAGTTTTAACCATCCTTCATAATTGCATTTTTAGTTAACCTAGCGACGCTAGACAAGATTTATTTGCATTCATGGTTTTATATGAACAGCCTGTTTGAAGCGACCTCTAGTGGATACACTGGTCACCTGAGCTACATATACGATCGAGTATAGACCGTATTAGTGTGACGTCATTTGACCTGGCGAGAGTGGGGTTTCCCTACGTTCTGGTGCCAAACATTGGGGTATGCCTTCACTGGGTGCAGTATCGGCGAATCACAACATCTCTAAGTATCTAGTTCTGCAGAATATATAACTGTTCTATGGCATTGAAACAAATGTACCAACATAACAACATTCTCCTGACTGTAGTTATTAGTGTTGTCACACTTTCAAATTTTCGAAGAACAATTTGACAGTTATAGAGACTCGATGGTTCAAGGTTGGCACCATTGTTTTGAAATCAAACATGGGTCTGATTTTAGTCTTACCAGCAAACATTTTCATATTCCAGTCACAGGTCAGTTCTCAAACATGTTTCCTCATAGATATATTCTCCACTTACTTTATTTATACTGAATTAACACTAAAAACATTCATTATTAGTCGGCAGCATATCGACCTTGATACTTCGTCTATGCGGTGCTTCGCAGAGTTTGGACTTGTTTGGCACCAAAATGCCACGTGGTAGGTGGGAAATCCCAATGATGACGTCAGGACTAATGCGGTCTATATAACATATTATCTTAGCCTGGAATAAACGTCCATAGGTTTAGCATTACAAACTCGTTCTCAACAGGTTTGCGAAAACGGTAACTCGTTCTCAACGGGTGATAAAGAGATGAATATTTCCAGTCTAAGATAAAATCAGAAACTTATTCGTGCTTGGTTAGTGTCCTCGTTCGCCATCGAGTTTGGAGTGCACAGTAATATGAAGCAGGCGATAGCTCATAAGTGCTATACTCAACCTATAACAAGTTAGAAGTATTGACTTCTATGGGCTATATAATAGGTGCTTTACCTATGTTTTTTCCGAAAACCTTTTGAGAAACGATCACTACCTATGTTTGAAGCAAAACCTTGGATTGAGTATGTGAAGCTTCTGCAAGCGTAGTTCTATTTTGGGCTTTTTTGGTGTATAGTGTAAAGTGGTACGTATATATTTGAAGGGTAGATTCATGTTCTGTGGAAGGTGCCACAAACCCCTTATTTCCATATGTGGTGAGATACACTTCAGTTATAATGGAGTTGTATATTAGTTTAAACACTCTTCACAATTGCAGTTTTAACCATCTTTCATATTGCATTCTACTTTGAAATAGCTGCGCTAGAAAAGATTAATTTGGATCGATAATGTTTTATATGAGCAGACTGTTTATCTATCCCTCTAGTGGATAGATAAGACGTTAAGGTTTCATATATGCCATCCAGAGGTTACTCGGCTCCCTATTATCGCCCAGGATAAATACAAGTTCCGCTCGTGAGTGCTTGGTTACACTACGATCGCATGAACCACAGTTTTCCTATTTATATTTGAGTAACCTGGACAGAATTTCGGGTTTACATGTAGAAGTAGTTGAAATTTCCATTTCTGACATCGGAATTTCCATTTGAAGATTTATAAAAACCGTTAAAAAGTAATGATTGTGAGTTACGGGTCAAGGGTCTATTACCATATTACGTCTGTAGCCAGCGCACACCGGGAACTGTAAACAGATTGAATTCTGGGGTACCTCGATAGGGTCTATAAGCAAAAACGCTGCAGTGGATAAACTGGTCACCTGAGCTACATACGATCAAGTATAGCATAGTACAAATTATGTCTATACTCAGCCCAGGTTTTGTAAGGTATGCTATTTCCTCGACCTATATATACTACTTGACTAGTGTTTCCCATATCACAGACAAGCCGGTTAGGGAAGCATTAACACTGATGGCAAAAGTATATATATATATATAGGAAAAAAGGGTAATAACTCACCTTAACATTTTTTAAAAAGTTCCAAGTTTCGGGGAACTATCCATCAACTGTAAGAAGAAGTAAATTGGGTTTGTTCGTTTATTTTGATAATACTCAAAGGAAAAGTATCCTATTTGGTATAGTAAACGCATGTCTCTCCCGTGTGTACCGCAGAAACCAATAGAAATTATGGAATAAATGAACTGCTAAGGGGACCTAGGCAATACAGAAATTTTAAACTCGCCCAACCGAGCAAAACCGTTAGAGGGGGGATGGGAGTCAAAGTGTGAATATGGATGGCTAAGCAGTTTCTTCTATGCAATGACTTTGTCAAATGGCCTATTAACAAACACAATGGAGCACAGCAGTTCCTATATAAGGCTGTTACCTATGAGAGGATATCAATGTTCTGGTTGGAAACCAAACTACAGCGCTGTTAATACAGTGATAACTACGGATATTCATTTCAACTTCATCGGAGAGACACTACAATGCAGTGGACGAAACCCCGGTTTTGTAAATACACAGGCTGAACCTATACAGAGCCACGTCGGATTACAAAGTTGAGTTTAATGGAAGTCATGTAACTGTTCGCAAGATAATATCTGATATAACCAAAGCATCCTATTGCTTTTTTTACGCTCACGAACGGCACATGACAGAATAGAAACAGGTAGGAGACTATTTCACACCTTTGGTACAATGGTCACCAGAGCAAATGCTTCGTACCTAGGTTTGCCTAATTAAGTATAATAATTTGAAATCTAAGGCATAAATACGAGAAATAACTTTGGTATAACTTATTTCTAGGTCTTTAAAGTATCAAACATGATATATTTTGAATATCACACCATTATATCACACCATTAAACAAGTCTCCTGTATCAAATGCTATGCTGGATTTTAGTTCATGCAAACCAACCACCGTGCGGCCCTACCGCCCACGCAGTGTCAAGTCATAATATGGGAGTTAGGTTTCTTTGGTTATTATGGGAGTTGGGTTTCTTTGGTTATAGTTCTTTGATCATGCTACACGGAATATTAATAGTTTAGAGTAGCTTTTTTACTTACCGTGGTACAAGGAATATGTGGATGTAACCATGGTAGCTACCTAAATGTAACATCAACTAAAGGTCAGCATTGAGTTCTATTCATTTGAGTAAAAAAATTGTGTTGAAAAACAGGTTTAATATTAAATCGTTTTTATTTATATTGAATATATTGTATGGTTAAACCACACCATAATTACTCATTCACAGTGATTATACTCGAAATAAGCCTAAAAAAGGGTTCTTCTATGCAGAGTTACATACAGTAAAACATCCCATTGTATAGTCAAACCACACCATAATTACTCATTCACAGTGATTATACTCGAAATAAGCCTAAAAAGGGTTCTTCTATGCAGAGTTACATACAGAAAAACATCCCGTTACGCAGTGTGAAGAAGCATGCGCCATCTACGGGGAAAGTGGCACACCACTCGTATGGGCGACCTCTCGTGTATAGTACTAGCGCAAGCTACAGTAAGCTACTTCCGTTGTTGGTACCGCTGCGCAAATACACTGAGGAAATATTATGGTTGTACCACGTACTAGGAATAGGGAAAGGATGGTTGGTATTGTCCTTTGTACAAACTAATTTTGTGGTATCATATGCATAGGTAATTGTTAAATATTGCTAAATATTGATTGTGCTACGTGTTAAATAAGATGAACTCACCATCATCCATCTCCTCCATACCGACTGCGATTTCCACGTGCCTGTGAAAAGAATTGCGGCTAGATTCTCACAGATTCACTCAGAGGCATTAGTGCCTTGAATTTTTCATTTGAAAATGTAGTTCACAACCTGACATGTTAAGTTTTACATTTGAGTTATTTGATGAGGGTTTCGAACGGTATAGAAATTTCACTACTTCGGGCGATAATAGAGGGATTATAGAAACGGTAGCTTTCGGACAGATAAGCAGAACACCGGTGTGAGAGGGGGGTGGTAAGGGTTTAAGCCGAGAATGGGTGATTATACACTTGGGAGTATGAGAATTCATTTACATTTGAGTTATTTGATGAGGGTTTCGAACGGTGTAGAAATTTTACTACTTCGGGCGATAATAGAGGGATTATAGAAACGGCGGCTTTCGGACAGATAAGCAGAACACCGGTGTGAGAGGGGGGTGGTAGGGCTTTAAGCCGAGAATGGGTGATTATACACTTGGGAGTATGAGAATTCATATTTCAGGAAGTTTTCAATACCATTTTGTAAACCAAACCGAATACAGAACTAATACGACATTATAGTATTGGCTTGCTGGGAGTGGGTGTGAGGGAGAAGATTTCATTGCTATGGCGGGCCGTTTGAATAGGAAGGTGACCAATTTGGGAAAAGTTAAGTGAGAACTTATTCATTTTATTTGTGTTAATACCATCTAATACTCACCGAAAAGGGATATTGATTCTCATCACACGTCTGATGAGCCGCCCAAAGAGAAACATAATTGCGGGCCATGTCCGGAGAAGGAGGAAAAAACCTCCCAGGACGAACGAAAAGAGAGCGATACAAATACGTGCGCTCTCCATGATGTCAACCTTTTGAATGATGAAATCTAGGTCAAAGCCAATCTGGGTCAAAAGTCGATGTTCGGCGCTATGTCGTAAAATGGATATCAGAGGCTATTAGGAGCTATAAGTGAAATACAAAGCCTGTTTTCGCTCCGAAATCGTAAAAGACGCCATGATAATCAGAATTATCTGATTGATACTTGTAAAATGAGAAGATTATACTTTACGCTATCCACCAGGGAACAGACCCATTCGTAGTTTATAAAAAAGTCACTAGATAAGAGATGGTTGACAATTATCGTTATTTAACACGCTTTTGTGGTATCAGTTATCTTACATGCCCCACAGCACCTCAGCCCCATATCATGGCCTACATGGACATAATATCCAAGTCTTTCCGGTCTCTCAGCGGTAGACAAATCCACAAAGTATTACGAAATAAAAAAATTCTAAGGTGATCTAAGCAATTGCCAAATTCAAACTTGACGCAGTACAAAAAAGGTTGGTGGGGTGGTGAGAGCGTCAGTGTCAGTGTCAGTGTCAACATGGATGGCTAAGCTGATTCTTCTACGCAATAGACACTGTGTAAAATCATTTTCCCTGGTGAAATAACGGATTAAGAACAGAGATGGAACCCAGCACGTTCATTACAAGGCTTGTACCTACAAAAGGATATAAATATTATGGCAGAAAACCAAACGACAGTGCGGTTAATACAGTGATAACTTCTGATCTTTCAGCCGGGAAGGATACGTGTCAAGTCCAGTGACAAAACCATGTCTGCTATGCTACGAGTCGATTCGACAAGTCACAAAATTGACATTTATATCGTCCTACGGCGTCAACAGTGTAAAATGAAACCAGCATCACATTCCTCTGATCAGCAGCTGTACGAGGGTGTCAGACTTGAGACGGTGGAATTAACCTAACGATTTGTAAGTAAGATCAGCAAAGCCTCTATAGAGTACTGTCTAGACTATAAGGTTGAATCTATGGGAAGCCGTGTCACTGCTCAAAACGAAGGGTGGTCGAGCTGTCATTGGAAATCAGGTCGCCCAGGGTTTAAACTTTAGATTAATGATTAATAATACATATATTCATATTCTACATACTGTAGGATTGTATCTATGGGAATATTGTCCAGGTTAGACGAGTTTCGATTTAATAATTCATATTTAACCTTAGGCATTACGCAGTCAAAATTAATTTATTATGAGGATTTAACTTAAAATATAGGTCTGGAAACATTATTATTCGTAAACTACAGATTATTAGGTTTCTCCTTATAGGTATTTGTGTATTTGGGAACATGTGGGATTTATTTATTTATTTATGGAATTTAGAAATTAAAAGCTATACTATAGACTTTGTAGGGAGTGGTGCACTGGTAGAGATATGATTAGAAAATCATTTAATATGAGATCTATTTTGAAATATCTCACTGGAGACATTAATATTATTAAACTATGGGTTCTTAGCTTTCTTCTCATATATATATATAATTTTGTATTTTGGATAATGTGGGAATTAGTTATAGAATTTAGAATTTAGAAAATTAAAAGTACTCAGTGATTAAAATAGCTTGTACTGCCATAGCTAGGTTCGAAGACATGTTTTCGAATGGTTTATTTTTGGTTTTGAGCATTGAATCTATGGATGGGGACTGGATTAGGGGAAACTATACTGTATGAGGTTTGTTTATACGAAATATCATTCACTTTGAACCAGTGTAGGATTTAGAATCGAATTGACAGAAATGCTCATCTATCTTAGGCTTTACTATAGGAAAGGTATGGGAGTAGAGTTCAGGTGAGGATAGTATTAGAAAATTGTTTTTTAATATTGTTTTACTTCAAATAAATGATAGGAGACAGTAATATTCGTAAATTAGAGATACTGAGCTTTCATTTGATATATATCTTGACCATTTCGGACGAGTTGGGACTTAGATATTGATTTTTTTAACTTAGATTCGAGCAGTGGATAGATTGACTATTTCGCCATAGCTGGGTTATAAAACATCTTTTTCAAAAAATTTCTTCCAGGCTTTTAACCATGAAGCTATGAACGGTGAATTGGATTAGAGAGATACTGAGCTTTCATTTGATATATATCTTGACCATTTCGGACTAGTTGGGACTTAGATATTGATTTTTTTGAACTTAGATTCGAGCAGTGAATAGATTGACTATTTCGCCATAGCTGGGTTATAAAACATCTTTTTCAAAAAATTTCTTTCAGGCTTTTAACCATGAAGCTATGAACGGTGAATTGGATTAGGTTAATCTACACACACTCTAGGGTTTCTAATCTAGAGATTAGAATCAAAAGCAAATATAGTTTGTGTCTATAGACTTAATTCACGGTTGAATCATATATGCAGGAATTTGTCAGGTTGATATACATAGATCAGTGTCTAGCTGGTACTCGAGGTAGTGGGAGGTAGGGGGGACTTTATCGTCGATATAATAATCTATTTAACCGCTTCTGATCGAAATATTTCACAAAAAATTTGTTCATCGTTTCGCTGTATCGGGACATGCTCTGTGAATAACTCAACTCGTCCATAGGCGCGAGTGGATTAGGACTTTGTTTTATTTTTCTCTGTGTTCTACTTGAATCGATGATTGGCGACTTAGCTTAGAGCAAACTGCACTGTCTCAGGTATGATTATACAAGATATGATAGACTTTGAAACAGGAGAGATTGATAAATTAATTAATTAATTAATGAAAATGGTACTCAACGCTGAACCTTCAACATGGGAGCAGTAGGGGAGATGGGCTCTAGGCAAGACACCATTTCGAAAAACATTTTTTACGAGCATTTACTGAGAAAAAACACTGGAGGATGAAATATTCCTAAACTAGGCAGTTTCAGCTTTTTTCTCATATATTAATGTGCAATTCAGGCATGAGGGGGGACTGAGATATTGATTTATGAAATTAGATTCGGACGGTACCTATAGGAAACTACTGAAACATTGTGACCTTACATTGCGAAGATCATACAACCGTTTTTATCTGAAAGCAGTCTAAATTGTATTCATTATCGACCTTTCCTGACAAGTGGCGTACAGATATTAGTTCATTTAGGTACGTACTAACTTTCCGTATGCGATGGGGTTTGCAGCCCAGAGCATATAACATATCTGTATGCTCCGGTATGTAGATATACGCTGTCCATATGTTTCTATGGACACTAATCTATGCATCAAGTGGATAATAAATAAAGGAATAAATATGCTATAAATATAAACATCAAATGGTATTATAGGGAGACATAGTTAGTGTGGCTGAATGGAATCTATTTTCTGGCTGAAATATTCACCTCGTTCGAAGTGTATATGTGATGTCATATTGTTTTCATTCATTTAATTTCTCATGATATTGATTATTTTCTTATCCTTTATCTAACCCCTAGTATTTTGTCCCATAGGTTTAACATTTGTAACTTGCTATCCATGCCCCAGTATTCTCCATATATTTATATAAACACTGATCTTCCTTTTGCTCACAGGTATTGACGAATGGAGGCTGTTCGTCTGCGTAAAGAAAACCAGATCTACAGTGTAGATGAAAAAAAAACGAGCGCTTGCCAAATTCACCCGGACGTCCTACAGCCTATTGAAATGGGCCCCGGGTATAGGAAGGAGTATTGTGACTGGTTGTTCTAATTATAGCAACAACCGGAGCCTGAGAATGTGATCCCACTACACGTGAAGGCGATTTTTACCACAGACAATACATTCCCCAACTTTGCCCTTCACTGGGGTGTTTTGACTCTCTTCCCCAGGCGACACCTTTTTGGGAGAGAACATAACTAAACATTCAGCCCTGTTTTGTCCACGATTCACAGAACCCATTCTAACTCTCAAGCTGATTTATTCTGTACTTGTCTATTAAAATCTACTGTAGGACCTATGCTTGAAGAGTAACATACTGGTTGCCGGCAAATCAGTCGCACCAGCTTAGTACCAGCGATCCGCCATTATCCAGGTGCATGTTGGGAAGAAGGCAGGAATTCCCACCTTAAAATGGCAGCGCAAAACAGTCTGTGTTTGAGCCTGTGTGCCCTGGCCCTGGCGACAACGGACTGTACTAGAGTCTAGTTAAATTCAGAGTCCACCTTGACCCTTGGCTGGTTCCCACCTGTGTAGTAGTTATACCTTTAGCCAGGGAACGCCATCTGGTGAATCTTGGCCGCACTACAGGGTCGGAAATGTCTGTTACTCTCCTGCCAGTCCTTTTGTACTGCTTGGAGAGTGTGTTATTTCCTAACCTCGGAGCCAACTTACCATTTTGTTATTTCCTTTTGTGTGTAATTTTTAGAATAAAACCACCATGAATCTAGACTTCATTATCAATTTGTGACACTATGACTATGTCATATAAGGTATTTCTGCTTTTAGAACCTAAATTGAACAAAATTACCTGGTTTGAGGCGAACACAGAAAGGAAACCGTGTGTGATTTAAAGACAAATGCTGGTAGTTGGGCGTTTTTTAAATTCTATTGAGTTTTGGAAACTTAGGATAATATAAGTTCCATGTATTAGCAATTAGAAAATGCTAACTTCTATGGGAGGGCCATCTGAATATGTAAGTGCTTAACTATGGTGTCTATGGGAAAATGCAATATTTTGACTTTGTTGCTAAATGACACTGATGTTCTATTGCTATGTTCAAATAATTCTGGATTCTGATAGTTGGGAACATTTTTTTTTTTTTTTTTTTATTTTTTTTTAGGTTTTTATTTACCCTGGAGTGGACACCTAGGACTATGAATGTCCTATCTTCCGGTGGCTCCAGCAGAACGAATAACTTACCGCGTATTTGCTTACAGAGTAAGCTCACAGAGCATTTGCGGATACCAAGTTGTTATTAAGTCACAGTCATGTCAAATTCAATACAAACATTATGTCTAGGCTTAAGCCCTAAGAAAAGTCAGAAAACATAGGTAACTCACACACAGTAGATAGGTCCAGATTGGTCACCCCAGACCTTTCCTGGTAGTAGCATTACACATTTGTGGACTTCGGCGGTTGAACTATACAATGTTGAATAGCTTAGGGGTGGGGGAAGGTTATGCTCAGCCATAAGAACAGTAAAAGTGATCAAGTGTGTTAGTTAGTAATGTTGGATTTTCCTGCGTTGTAACTGTTTGATAGCAGTATTGAAGTCATTCTCCGTGGGGGTAAGCCTCAATGTGGGACTCAATTTATTCCAGTGACTGGCTACTTTGTACATAACTGATTCTTTATACTTGCTTGTGCGTATATGACGTTTTATTTTCATAACCGGACCATCGTGGAGACGTGTTTCTCGAGTTTGTTCTAATAAGTTTCTATGGATTTTGCTACGTTTGTAGGCTAGTTTTTGTAGTTGGATAATTCTGCGATCATTTAGGTAGTTCAACTTAAACGATTTGTGGAGGATATTGGTGGGTATGCGGTTTTTAGAGTTATAACAAATTCTGAGTGCTTTATTCTGACATCTTTGCAGTTGGGTAAGGAGAGTGCTGTGAGTGTCATGTATTAGTACTCCTCCGTAGTCTAAGTACGGTAGAGTTTTAGTTTTATATATCATGATGGCTTGCTGTTGTGTTAGATATTTACGGATGAACGAGAGCATGTAGTTTTTGTGTGCAACCTTTTTGATTATATCCTTGATGTATTGTGAGTAATTTAACGAGCTATCCAGAGTGACACCTAGATATTTGAAGCTGTGGACTTCGTCTAAGTCTACATTACCAAGTGTTAGCTTGGTGTCGGGCGTGCGGGTAAGGATGGTTTTAGAACCAAATGTTTGTACCTTAGTCTTCTTCAGGTTGATCGTAAGTTTATTTTGATTACACCAGTTATAGACTCTCGACAGGTCGTTTTGTAGCAGTTTGACGAGGTCTGCGTGATTTTCGCCTGTGATATATAAGACTGCATCATCTGCGTACATTCTTATCTTGCAGTGTTCAAGGGCGGTTTCAAGGGAGTTGATAAATATTATAAAGAAAAGCGGGCCAAGTGTCGATCCCTGCGGGACCCCATATGAGATGCGTCTGGGAGCGGATAGTTTACTGTTTGCTACTGTGCTCTGGTATCTATTGGTTAAGTAATTTTTAGTCCAGTTTATTATTTGCGTGTTTATTCCGATGTTAGTTAATCTTTGAATTAATATCTTGTGGTGAACAGTGTCAAAAGCTTTTGTAAAGTCTAGGTAAGCAGCTATTGTAATTTCCTTTTGGTCTATTCCTATCAATATGTCATCAGTATAGTCAGCAATTGTCTGGGATGTTGAAAAGTTTTTCCTGAAACCCCCTTGGTTAGCGCTCAGCAGGTTGTGACTATTAAGGTGATTTGATATGTGTTTATGGATGATTTTTTCGAATAGCTTCCCTGGGAGAGATAGCAATGAGATGGGGCGTAGGTTGTTTACTTCGTGCTTGAACCCTGGTTTGGGAATCGGGGTAACTTTCGCCTTTTTCCAGTCATCGGGGTATGTTGATGTGGTTAGTATCAGGTTAAAGAGAAAAGTCAACTGGGGTATCAGTATTTCAAAACTATCCTTGAATATACGTGATGATACTCCATCAACTGCAGATGATTTGCCAATGGCAATAGTATTGACCATGTCCGACACCTCATCTTCATAAATGATTACATTATCCATAACTATGTCGGGGTGGGCATCAACTGGATTCCAATTTCCCGCAAATTTATCAGCAAGGTTGGCACCAATGTCCGTAAAATAGTTATTTATGTGATCAGCAACTAGGTTGTCATCGATGTCTACGTTAGTTGCCAGATCCTTTAGTTTAAAGGTGGACTTGTTTGAGCTGTTTGGAAGGAGTTTGTTTATTTTTGACCAGAATTTGTTTGTGTCCAAGTGCTGTTGTTCCTGTATATAATTCTGTTTGGCCCTTAGTATAGCGCTTTTTACCTGATTTCTTAGTCGTTTAGCATTACTCCAGTCTGCCTCTAAGTTTGATCGGGTTGCCTGCTTCCAGGCGTTATCTTTTTCAAGTATTTGACCTATGATGTCATTAGTGAGCCATGGCTCCTCTATGTATTTGATTTGGTGCATCTTCATTTTGCATTGTATATCAAGACATCTCTCAATCTGGAACAACATATCTTTCCATGCTATATTTGGATCTGTGTGAATTTGGAAATTTGTCCAGTCTATCTCCCTGAGGTTGGTTTGCATTATGTCTTTAGAATAATTTTTGTAGGAGCGCCCAAAGAATTGTTTTTGTTCATATTTGCACTTGTCTTTCTTTTTGGTAATGCAGATACTACTATGGTCACTAATATTGTAATTTGTAACCTTAGCTTCCTTTATATGTTGCATGTTAGTAAATATTAGATCGATTGTGTTGGCAAATCTAGTTGGGGTTTTAATATGTTGGATTAAGTTTGCTTCTGTTTCTATATTCCTTAGTAGTTGTTTATCAAGGTTGTTGTTGTCAGAGTAATTAATGTTGAAGTCTCCTATCAAGGTTATTTCAGCATTATACTTACGTTCTACTTCGTTTATCTGTTCTAACAATGTATCAACAAAGGTACCCACGTTGCCATGATTCGGCCGATAGATCACACATACGAGCTGTTTCTTTTGATGAGGGGGTTTAGTTAATAGCCATAGATTTTCTAGGTTGCTGTTACTCACATTCAAATTGTGAAGGATTTCAAAGTCGATGTCGTCTCTGATATAAGCCCCTACACCGCCCCCTACCTTCACCTCCCCTTTCTCGTTAAGCCATTGCCTATCGTTTCTGGCGAGAGAATAGTTTGGGATTTGAAACATGTACTCGTTGAAGTTTGAGGTGAGCCAGGTCTCCGATATGGTATAAATCTGTGCTCCTGAAGTCCTAACGGTAATATTAATTAGATCATGTTTATTCTTTAGGCTTTGGAGATTAGAGTGAACAATGTGAAAGCCCTTCCCTAGACTGAGATTGTCAACCATTAGATTTAGATGGTGGTGGGGTTAAGTTCTGGCCTACCACCACATGTTGGGTGAGTAGCGGGGGCTGTAGAATATGTGGAAATTTATGACCTAACATGTTTGTTTGTAGTATAGGTTGGCTAGTGTCCCAGGGCCTCAGGAGAGAGGACCACCGATATTTGAGAGTAGTCCATAAATGGACCCGTAGGTGGGTTGCTCCAATGTAATATTAGTAATGTTAAGTAAGGTGTAAGACTCACAGTTTGTCGTCATAGGTAGTGTTTTCATGCGAGTACCACACACGATTGAGCGTTGTTGGAATCTTGACTGATGAGTCATGGTTGATGGAGGGGTATGTTGTTTAGTGCATGTTCTGGTATTGAGTGCTGAGTGCTGAGCGTGTCTTCCACACTGGTATGGTTAGCATGTCTGCCACGCTGATGATAGTGATTTGTTGACATTTCGCTAGAAAAATAACATGTTAAGTTGTCAATATTATAAAGGAAAAAGATAGTGCAGTCTGTTATATGACAATACAAATATAATTTGTCCCAGTGGACTAATGGGTCAAATCTCTATGAAATCAATAGTGAATCATAATACAGATAGGTACAACTTTATCCAAATCTAGCTTGGTATCATCCGAGTAATCCTTCAATTAAACCTGAGCATCAAAGCAGATAGTTATCTTAAACTAGTCAACTGGCCAGTATAGGCAACATGTAAAACAACATTGACAACTTGTAACTTGAAACTAAGAGTAACATAGCATATGAGAATTAATCATAAGAGATAAGATATATACTGGGTAACGATCAGCGAGTGTGACCGTTCCTGCGGGAAGTATCAACTTACGTGGTTTCGGTGTGTATACTTGGATTTCTGGGTAATATATATGTACAGAGTTAATTGAGCATACAATACATGGTAAGGAAATGCGATTCAATCAAGTACAGGGTATGTGAGAAAGTGCATATAATCTCTGTAGTTCAATAGACTGCGTATTTTGCTGAGGCGTGACTACCACTCCTAAGCTGGATAGCACTAGTTGCAGGGCATGACTTCCACTCCCGGCAGTTTTGTGTCATCACTAGAATGCAGATGAGAGATTTAGTTACAAGTTAAGTGAATGTTTTTTCTGAATGTGTAGACTATATTCCTGGCAAATTTAGTTTTGGTTTCGGGCGTCAGATGAATGCCATCGGTTGTTGTTCCAGAGTAACGGTGACCCATTCGTCCGTGACGTACTTTGTGCACATGTTGGTACATAAGCGGGGTTTTTGTGCCTGTCAAGGAATTCAACTCGGTGATGGCGGCATTTATATGGAGAACTGCCTGGTTTAACTCTTTTTGTTCATCGAGGAAAGGTTCTCCCCTTGTATTATAAATTGCGAAAGAAATTCCCACAAACTCGCAGAGCACGACCAGATGTGCATAATGCAGCAGTGATAACTTGGCTTTTGACAACTCACTAGTGATGTGGTCGGTATATTCGTGGTGATAATCAAATTTGGGGACTATATTTCGAGCACAGAGTTTAGTTGAGCAGTTATTTGCTCCAGCCATTAGATATATAAGGTCGTATTTTTTGCGCTTTGCCAAGATAGGGATGGCATTGTTCACTACATCTGCGATCTTAGCTCCACGGTAATAAAGCACGTCCACATCGATATCGAAGATATGTTGTTCCTTCAACTGAGTTTCGAAACGTGTTTTGAAACCGGCGCCCCTTGAATCGGAGAGAAAAAGTGTTCTGAACATGACTCGGTATTATGTTTACGTCTTTTGGGTAGCAAACTGTCACTGGATAGTTCGTATTATGGAATTCCCAGTGTGCATGGATTGATCATTTGTACTCACGTGCTTTCATGGAAACGTCGGATAATATCACCCATCACATTGCTATATCCTTGTTTTGGGAGCGGATCCATTGCATTGTTCTTGATGTCAAAAATTGTGTAGCCGCAGCCGTAGTTGTAGTCGCGTGTGGCTTCGTAGTATTGGCTTGCACCTGAGTTCTTGATTTTATCAGCTATGGCAGGATGTTGAGTTAGTTTTAACAGTACGACCTCTTCGAGCTGCTGTTGTTCGATTCTTTTCCAAGATGCGTCCCTTTTGATCTTTCTAGTGATGTTTTTGACAAGATAGGGGTTTGGAGTTGCTTTGATTTGAGCCACTGCGCTGTGATCAGCGTGATGTCTTGCCATTCGAAGCGCAAATATGTGTTCCGCACTTGGGCCCCTTGCGTTGTTGATAATATCGTCGACTTGACATGGGTACAGGTTTGACAGCGGACTCATGTGCCCCTGGAAAAAGACTTTTGATCCTTGCCTGACAGTTGCGGCATTTTCTGTTGTGATTTCCATCGGTAGTTCATGGTAACTTTCTGGTTTATAGTGGATTCCGTTTATAACCACTCCCCTGTCTCGCATTTTGACGTCGCGTGCTCCCTTCCGCTTTGCGGCTTCACCGATAAGTTGTGCCTCGCGTCTGTCTACTAGTTCATCCTCGTTTAAATCAGACGTGAAGGTTACTTTATCGTAGCGCGTGTTTTGTAGGTTGTTTTTCTTCCCAAACATTTCGGATTTTTGTTGTCGAGCCACGAGTTTTATCTTGATTGGCCTAGGCCAGGCGGGTTTGTTGTTGTTTACATTCGGGTTTTGCTCACGCTGTTTTCCGATACGAAAGGCCCCACCAGTCAATGAGAAGGTAAAGCTCAGCTGCATTTTTTGGAAAAGATCTTCGATTAGTCGGTGCATACATTCGTTGTCTTCTTCTTTAAGACCTCTAACTATAATGTTGAGTTGTCGCACTTGTTTGTCTGATGTTTCGATGTATTTACGTACGTCTACCATCTCCGCGCGTTGATCGTCCATACGTGTTGTCAGCTCTTGAAGTTCAGCGCTGCTCCCCTCGCAGTCTTTGATGTGTTGTGTCAGTTTGTCGTTCAATGACTCAACCGCTGCTTTTTGTTCCTGTGATTTTTGTACTAACGAGTCCATTTTCTCATTGAGAGCAGCACTGTCTTTTTTAACTTCGTCTCTTAGCTCACCGAGGTTATGACGTAGGTATTCCAGGTTAGTAGCAATCGATTCGAGGGAGAGTGTTTCGGCAGCCGAGCGTGTCGATACCATGACTACAGTTTGTTTATGTTTACAGGTTCCCTGACGACGGCCTGTATTATCGCTCGCTCACCGTTACAGCGGCCAACTTACCAATTGGTTTTGTTGCTTTAGCGACTTAATTTCCCGTAGTTGTATGAATCCTTGTTATCAGTATACATTCACGTACAAGGTCGCCGCGTTAGGTAAGTGTGGAGAAACTAGATCATGGTAAGTTGGGTGGTCACTCTCCGGAGCTACCGAGGCACGTCTAACCCGCCATTCGCGCTCCCTATTATTTTTTCATGTACAAATGAGAAATTCTAAAAAAATTACTATGTCACCATGCTAATTTCTATGGGAAGGCCATCTGCAGAAGGTAAGTTCTTATCTATTGGTGTATATAGGAAACAGCTACATTTTCATGAAATCAGATGGCAGCACCAGTGTTAATGGAGTCTAATTCCACCGAGCCCCCTAGCGGATCACTCGGGAACCAGCGTAAATTGAGTAGAACCAGGGGGCGCTTCGATAACTACCCGCATTTGTCTTTAACCCGACCAACCACTATATCGTAGTTCAGCGCAGGCAGAGGTTGGTTGCCAATCTAAGTTTGAGCTTGTGCGCCCTGGCCCTGGCGACAACAGACTGCACTAGAGTCTAGGTCAAGGCGGTCACTTGTTTAACCCGACCAGAGCTAATTTTGTGTAGCTCTGGTTGCCAGTGTAACCTTCACCATACACTGGCCACCCGAGCTACACTACGTTACCTCTGGTCACGTTAAATTGACCGTGACCGTGACCTGGCGTGGTAGCGGGTAAAGGAAGGTCACTCTAGCTATTTTTCGTATCTATTTTTACTCTGTGCTGTCAGTTGTAACTGGTTCCTCTGGTTCCTCTGGTTGTAATGAATCCTGGGTTCTTTCCTTGGAAGTCACTTTTCTATGTTCTCATCTTCTTTTAGGTGTAGTTTTGATAAAATGACCACAGATATAAGGTTCTTTATGAATCTATAAACATATAAATATTTCTTTACAAGTATTTAGGATCTTAGAATCCATGTATAACATACTTATTTGGTCCGAGAATGAGAATCCATGGACACGTCCATGGGTTAACGTTACCAACCTCTTAGTTGGAACGTAGTGTAGACAGAGGTGGCGGCCAATCTACCTTCACCATTGCTATTCACTTAGTTCTCAGGGAGTCCACCAGGTGGCGTGTGTAGTGTGTTGGTGCTGAATGCCGACCTTCATCATTACTATTCACTTAGTTCTTGGGGGGTGCACCAGACGCTTAATGCCCATCATTACTATTCACAAACTTTAATCTTAATGAAGTACAAATCTTTGTGCAGGGCATCCTAAACTGGTATCTCTATCTTGTAATATCAGTAGATTTATTCCTACCTACTCCCCGATTACACACACTGAACAATATGAGAAAATATAACGATCAACCAAATCTCCCTATCATGACCCAAGTACCTCGAGAAGGGGATCTCATGCAGAGAAAAACTCAAACCTAATACTTTTTCTCTTGGGCGTCAATGGAGACAATTTTCTCTGCAGTATAAAGAAACGCATATTTTCACACAGACCGTTGGTGATGACGTCACTATAGGGCCAGTGGTAGACGTCAGATGGCGCCAGTGTGACAACACGGCGAGTTGAGCTGGCGAAAGACAAGGTTAGTTCATTCTATTGTGTTCCTGCCTCGGAATTAACCTCTGGATCTACGTCATGTCCTGTTTCTGGATCCTTTCCCATACAATGTCTGTCTATAGGTCAATATTCCTCCAGACTATAGAAGAAAGGCATGGTTAAAGGCACATCGGACAATTTACTTTGAAAAGTAAAACCCCTACAGTCAGTTTTCTGCAATTGAATATGATGAACTCCAAGTGCTGTGGAACACATATCGAACTTAAAAATCGGGTGTAACCATGTTAGTTGGTTATTTAGAGATCAATATTATGATAATATTAGAAAAAAATACATGAAATTTGGAAAAAGTAGTTTTTTTTATATGTCATTTTCTTCGAACTTTCACAAAATATAGTACACGTATAGTACAGTAGAACCCCGTGTAAGAGCACACCCTCTGTGCCGGGCCAATGAACCTGCTTGCACGGGTGTCCGGTTAGACTTACGCGGGGTTAAAATAAACATCTAATAGAAGGGTCCGTTTTTAGCAGGGTGTCTGCTTACACGGGGTGTCCATTAAGCATTGTTCTACTGTACTACATATTTAGATTTAAAAATTCATAAGTCTTGTTTTTTAAAGAACTTTAATTTTCAGTACATTTCCTGTGCAAATTAGTTAAAACACTCATATGGTATTATAGTAAGTCAAAGCAGCTGGGTTGAATTGATGATAATTGTCAGTATTTGAAAACTACCAGGTGGCACCACTGTGTGTTGCAGGATATGCCTTTAACTTCGGCTGGGAGAAAACAGGGACTGGTTCACAATTAAAAACATTTAAAATCAACTCACAAAGAGTGTAAGAAAACTCTCGTGTGAAAATCACACATACTGAAGCGGAGTTGCTGGTTTTAGATACGTCTGGTCTGAAAAATAGAAAAATAATGCGCAGCACAAATCAATTGACTCGTAGCTTCCACGAGTAAACCCACTATCAAATACACTGTAAAACTGTAATTATGTTCGCCAATTTGGACGATGGTCACGTCTTCCAACCACTATTGTTTGTACTTTACTTATATCTCGATATGTAACCAATGACAAAATGATTGGACATCCCACCTTAAAGGGATACCTACCTTTCACAAAAGCGCCACCTGGTAATTTTAGATGTTGATGAACCCAGACTGTTTTCTTGTGGTTCATTCTAATGGCAATGTAGTAGTAACAAGTAATATGTATCGTCTTGTTCAGTTTGACCTCCATCATTAGGTTACATGAGTTTTAATTTTCAAGGTTAATTATGCGATGTACTTTTAAAACTATTGGTTTAAATGTCAGTCTTCCATTCCTCAAGGCTGCACACTTAACGTTTAGCTCTGTTACTGAGACATGTAATCCTAGAGTGCAACTGTACTAGAGGAAGCTCTATGCAAATGTATATATTGATGAAGTGCTTTTCTTTTATTTTCCTTCGGGATTTTTTCAGTTCATTATAAATGTACTTATATTGGATGGCTACCAGTCATTGGCCATTCTGTAGATATCATGTACTTTGTTATAGAACAGATAGGTTTACTGGGGGCCGCCATGTTGCCTTTCACTACTGGATATGCAAAAGTAAGTGTGTGATAATAGGCCATTGACACAATTCTAGCCTCTCATATGTGTATAGAACATGTCATGTGAAAACAAACATGTATTGGGTTTCATCTAAAAGTCATCTTAAACTGGGATGGGATTGAAAGTCAGTTAAATTTCGTAAGAAGAAAGAGCCACAGTACAAGAACTGTCCACTGAATGGTGGTGCCATACTGTCGGCCAACTAGTGACTGCTTCATGAACTAACAATTGTTCTTTATACTATCACTCAAGAATGTGAAATCAGAAAATAATGGAATAACAAAGGCATCATGCATTTTACTTTATTCCTCAAGAGAACGAATACACAAATAGATGATAATATACAAAGTCTGATGATGCTGCTGTGGGAAAGGAGAGTTTCTGCAGACACATCAGTAATTGAGGTGATTCTAAATTAACACATTCACCAGAACTTATTACAGGGCACAGAGCGTACCCTAGTTCCCTTAATCTGTTAGGGGGCCCACATGGATATCCAGTCTCCCAGCAGATCCTTTTATCCACTTGTAACCCAAGCGGTAGCAAGGATCTGTCAGTCGGCTTGGAAAATATCAGTATATCGGGCTCTCTAAGCAGAGATCCTGAGCTGGTATGCAAACCCAAACGGCATGAAGGATCTGATTGGAGAATGTATGGGGAAACAGATGGCAGACCCACATGGGAATAGCTTTATCCCTTATAGCAGTAGATGAATCTTTCCTGGATGGTTCTTTGGCAGCTGCAATCTGAAGGCAGTGGAAGTAAACAATCTAAAACCTAGATAACATACATATATACAGAAATCCTGGTCAATGCTGCATTGACACATGCAAGGAAGGAGATAATTTATATTGCACTTTCTTTCCGCAGGGGCTTCGTTTGTGGAGTAGCACCGTCTTTTGTTGGTAACAAGCTGTCAGTCACACCAGGCTCCTCTGGCACTGTCTCCTTCTTAGCTGTTTTTGTGAGAACCCTACTTTGCCGAGCTACGTCGGACACAACCCTGCTCTGTCTGCTCGAGTCTGACATAACGGTTGATCTAGTTTTTGAATAACGCTCACTTCCACTGGAGGAGAGGCGGATCTTAGTATAACGCCCGCGGATGAGGTTGAGAACCTTAGAGTTACAGATGAAGGTGATGCATATCCAGAGACCTTGTAAACTATTGAGCACCACGAATATGTACCAGACTACGGTGCTTTGTACAAGTATAGCCACGAATGCTAGAATCCACGTGAGGCCCATGATCATGGCCAGTTTAACGTAAAGTCCGAACCTCTGCTGCTCCCCTTTGTTCTTCTGAATGCCTTTCGTGCTCTCTGCAACGCTATGAATCTGGCGTACGGTGAGCCCGAAGAAGACGATGTCCACGAACAAGAGAACGGCCACTGGCAAAACAAAGAAGATAATCAATCCATTCTGACTGCCGAACCAGCAGAACGCCTTACCATAGTCAGGCATAGCACCTTGAACTTTGCAGAAGTCCATGATCATGCCTAGAGTTACTATGGCTAAAGGGGTAAGCCATGCATAGAGGCTGTAGTATAGGAACTTCCGCGAACCACGGAAGTGAGAATGAGATGTGGTACTACTGAATGCTCTGTAAATATCAAAAGCCATCGTGTTCATCCAGAAGAAATACACCAAGAAGCCATAGTGCAGCACAATGGCGATTGCCTTGCATAAGCCTTCTATTTGATTCTGGTTGGCACCGACTGAAAATAATAACTGTGAGAGAAGCAGGGATCCACTTAAGCACATGAGACATTTTCCAGGAGTATTTCTTAGCACAGGAAAACATGCATAGACTACTAACTGTATTGTCAAACCAATCATGGATACAATATTCAAAGCCAAGGTCACGTAACCTTGAATCTGGTCGTTCTTAAAGAAATTCTCCCAATGGGTTACGTTACGGGTGATATTATAGCCTATATCACCCCAGTTGGGATTACAGATAAGGATATTCGCCCCGTCCGACCAGTACTCCCCGGGGGCGTAGGATGTGTCCAGAGCGTGGATATACACGGATTGGTTGGGCAAGAATTCAAATTCCGTTTTCTTGAAACTGACCATAGGACAGGTGGCGCCCCCGTCCTCGGCGGAGACGCACTCTCTGTTCTGGAGGACGAAGCCGGTGGGGCAGTACAGGGGGCGACACTCTGCGGTGAACGGATCAAACACCTCGCCTTCTTTACACTGAACGTCGATCACCTCCTCCTTGGTCACCCACTTCCCTCCTGCTTTCCTCTCCTCAGTCGTCAGGGTCTTGGACGTGAAATCTAGGAGGATGGAGAAACTTGGCGGTCCCGGTATGGACGGGTTGCTGGTGTGTAAGAAGGGCCTCCCATCCACACAGCTGAGGTTGGGGTCGTTTCGCTCGTGACCGTTACACAAGGCACAGTGGATGTTCTTGTAGGTGTCGTAGAATCTGTAGACGAAATTTGCAGGTTCCCGTGCGCAGGCGCGACTGACGTCATCCTCTGGGTGGTTCTGTGCACAGGTTGTGATGATGTTTTTACACATGTGGCCCTTGTGATCCGGGTGGGAGTATTCCACCATTGTTTTCAGTGCAGAGATGGCCGTCCAGTCAGACTTCGAAATGTCCTTCTGGATTAAGTTCAAAAGATCGCGATCGTTTGAGGAAATGTTCACTCTCCACACGTCGAAGTTCTTCTCGTTGTTACAAAGGGCACAGTAGGAGTTCTTATAGAGAATCCCTGTTTGTTTACTAGTAACGGGGATGTAGGGAAACATGTCGCCGAGATTCCCAGGTGACAGATCAGTGACCTTCTCACACATATCTCTGATGGTCGCATCGGGGAAGTTTTTCACACACTTCTGGAGAATGTAGATTGGAAATCGTCGGTCAAAGCGGGCATCATCCACGCAAGTCATGTCAGAGATGGTGTTTTCATCTAAAACATTCGGGAATTGTTCCTTGTTGAGTAATTTGTCTTTGCAGCAGTCGCCGTACGCTGCGCAGGCGACATCACAGCCACAATTCATGTGGTATGACGTCATATCCGGGGAGAGCTTGCAGGAAGATCTTATTGTGCAGTTCAGGCCAAAGTCAGCTGCCGAGGTTGATGGAGTCATTACCATTAGGCCCAGTACAACGATGACCAGGGGTGCCATGTCCATGGTGGTTTCTTGTTATCTGAAAGTAAAAGCAGAATGATAAATAATGTTGGCTATTATATAGTAATATCATATTCTTTCCTTTAAAAGCAGCGGTCCCATAAAGTCCCATCTCAGCTCCATCGGGGGGAGAATTAGGGCGAACTCGGGAAGAGTTTAGAATACAAAAATATCACTCATTCATTCCATCATTTAAACATGATATAAAGATCCATACGTATCATATGAATTACTGAATACTGACTGAATTGTCAGAAGGACAAAAAAGGCAAGTTTGTCATAAAACAAACAAACAGCAAAAAATTATGTTTTTGTACAACTTGAAATCCAATGCGATTGCCTATTTGAAATAATATGAATTCTATCTCAATTGAGTTTCTGAAGAACATAAAACACTAGTTATTTTTCTTATTAATCCCATAGAAAATCAGCAGAAACCTGGCCAATCCAACTTACTCATCAGCCTTTCAGTGATGTGGTGGGTGTGGGAAGCTAGCTGGTGGGTCTGATTTATATATTTATTGCTTGCACCACTCTATAAACAATCCCTCATGTCATATTTCCTCCAATCTATATACCCATATTAGATCGAATACATGTATAAATATGAATCATAGGAAACCTATTTGGGGATCAGGAAGAATGTTGGGCAGGGGAAGAGACCCTTATTTGCACGGGTAATGTACAGAGACGTACAATAAACATTCCCAGATACCATTACAGATAATATATTGGCATGACACATGGACATATTAGCGTGTATCCTCCTTGGTGACTTGGCAAACATCAGGGTGGGCAGAACCCTCTCAGATAAGAATGTACACAATTGACTTGATATCATGAATCTCCAACACTGAACGCCACAACAGTCGCCCACGTCCCATGCGTGAGATTTCTGTACGCCATATCCGCGAATTAAGCCCAATGCCCATCTACCGATTTCGGAACATTTATGTGCGTTTGTCGGCGACAAACGGAGGGTAATTTATCTCAGCCAAGCCATCCTAACGGAGTCGGTAGATGTAGGCCAGCTCGGCAAGGCTACCCAGCGATTAGTGAACACTCGGTTTCTTTGGTTTTTGTCCTGTCCCAGCGATTAGTGGACCATACACCGATTTTATCAGTGTGCGGGTCGAGCGAGGGGTTATGTAATTTGCCTGCGACAAAGTGACCGACTCCTATACGATTTGGGAACTAATCGTTCAACCCTAAATCGGTAGATGGGCATCCGGCTTTAAGCACAATACACATCTACCGATTTCGGAAAATTCATGTACCTTTGTCGGCGACAAACGGACGGTAATTTGTCTTAAAGCCAATACCCACTGAACGATTTCGTTTCCACCGATTAACTCCCTGAATCGGCAGGGTTATTTAACTTGTCTCAGGCAAATATGTACATTGCGTCGACTATTCCCACAACGTTTATGGCAGCCATTAGCATGAGTTAATCGTAAGCAAATTCTCTCCACACTGGACGACGGACTGCGTAAATCGTGAGCGATTTAGGACCACCGATAAAGGAACAAGTAATAAATCTCAGTATATGGGAGTTAAATCGGTGAGCTGGCCTCAGTCTGTGTGTGGCATGGGCATTTCTGCTCACCCAGCGACTAATTAAGGGCCATAATTGGTAGGAACCACGGGGGGTATTTCTTAAACTCCGTTGTCGGCGACAACGGGAAGGAACACGTTCCTTAATTTATCGGTCCCGATTTCGGAACATTGGACTGCAATTTGTCGGCGACAAAGGTACATCACCATGGGGGGGATTTCCAAATCTTAGGCAAATTACTGTAGGGGGGTGTCACATTGGCCGACACATTTTCTAGGCCTCGCCTGAGCTTACGATTGTTCTTTTGTCGCCGAGAAAGGAACATTCATGTTCCGAAATCGTACAGTGTGTATTGGCTTTTAGGCGAGGCATTCTAACGAAGTCGGCCGCAGTCGGTAGATGTAGGACAGCTAGGCAAGGGTGAGCCACCGATTAGTAGACTGATTTGCTTAGGACTAATACCCACCAACCCCTCTCCTTGATGTCCGCCCGTCGAGTGAAGGGTTACGTAATTTGCCTGCGACCAGTTCACCGACTCCATTACGATTTGCGTGCTAATCGTTCAACCGTTAACCGGTAGATAGGCATTGGGCTTTAGGGAATAAAATGAACGTTTTAGCAATTGCCAAGACAATCCCCTAGACATTTTTCCTAACTATTTCCTTCCATCCCAGTGGGAGAGAAGAAAGAAATTATCCTAGAAATCTCCTAGAAATTTGCGGTTAATCTTTTTCCTTTTTAAATCGTACTTCCTGATCTTTCTTGTGTGGATACATGTAGCTTTCTGACTTTCTGACTTGTTTATCCAGTGGGAAAAGAATCTCACAGAAATTACCTGAATAATTCTCTCATATTCAGGATCTGCGCAAATCACGCCAAACTATCACATCCAGCAGGACCTTGCTGTTCATGCACACAAATAACGCTAGATCGTTGCAACTTTTCAACGCCTTTGCGTGTGTCAGAGAGAAAGAAAGAAAGAGAGAGAGAGAGAGAGAGAGAGAGAGAGAAAGAGAGAGAGAGAGCGAGTATCAGTTCTAGGTCTTGTTCTATGTCTACACATACAGATATCTGATAATCTATATGGTCGATCAGAAGTGTTTTGACCACCAATTTGAAGCTGAGATTAAGCAGTATCTGATACAATGGCATCTTTCTTTATCTGAGAGCTTTAGATATGCAAAATAGATTTTCTATTTTCTTTATTCAACTATTCCTCCATAAGATTATTTTCTGAGCTTGGCACCACTAGCGTTACTATCGTATGTACGGATAGTAATATAAATGAGTGAATCCAAGATTTTGTGAATACATCTAGATGTATCCTAAAGCCAAGTTCCGTGTGTGGGTGTCCGTGTTGATTGTAACCAACGGGCACCACCAGCTTTGTGTTAAGTGGAGCCAGTTTGTTAAGCCAGACTAAGGGAAAGTGCATGTATGGTTTCCAAATAGAGATATCGGAACATAAGGGTATGAACATTTCCGTGGATATCTAATCCCCTAATTTTAAAGCAGACATCAGTAGGCGTGTGTTTGTTCATTCCACTGAGACACTAAGGGAGCTGGCCTGACTTCTGGCTGAGTGAGAAAACGCTATTTCATGAAACAGTTTCTGTATGTTACAATGTTGTGTATTGAGATTCATGATATATCGGCACCAAAGTGGCCGACTGAGGCAGTGGTGCTGCTCGTGAATTTATAGATAAATTAGTCTGGAACTCTGAATATAGCATCAACTCTGGGCGTCGAGAGGCATGGGGTGATTAGCAAAGGTTTACCGTGTATCTTCTGTGTATACCACTGAATAATAAAAAATAAACAGAACTCGTGCCCATAATTATATATCAACAAATACTAGGATGAAATTTCCAGATTAAGGTTTGGTGACTGCATTACCTGTATATATACACTTCTTGTTCTTTCTTTTTAACATTTTGCCAATGATTGTCTCTTCCGCCTAGAAATTGTGCATCTGCACATTTTTTTGATTAAAATATATTTTGTAAGGTGGGTGCCTACGCAGATCCCTGGACTCCCGGCGATCTTTCCAGGTGGTTCCAGGTGTGCCCCCTCCCCACGATTCTATATACGCCCATCATAAAAGGGCCAATATTTAGGGCAGATAGCTCTTACAAAATGAACCTGGCCATCTTGCCCCCGACGCCACACAAAACACCAGGTGGGGGCAGCTATGAATATTTCATATTAAGTATGTCCGCTTTTAGAATATACATAGCACAAAAGTATTTTGTTTGAGGCGCACTCAGAGTGATCCCGTGTGGGATTTAACCCGAATAACCCCTATATCGTAGCTTTAATATAACAGACAGAGGTTGGTGGCCATACTACTTCCTGGGTGGCACTTGGAGTCATCTGGCGGATGACGGCTGAACTAGCACTCGCTCTGTGGCCTATGTTGACTTGATTCATGTCTCCTCTCACTGAACAGATGAGAAGAGAGACATCTGGGGTTCCCATAGAGCCTCCAGGTAGGTACAGCAGGGTTGGGGATAGTGTAACAGTAGTAACTGACGTCTTCATGCTGGGAATCTCTCCTCTTTTCAACCTTGAGGCAGGATGGTGCTGAACATGTAGGTATTTTACCTGGAGGCGACTTGGAACCAGAAGCCCCTGAGGAATGTTTTCCTGTAGTGATTTGTAATGGCGGCGGCGGGAATTCCAGGGAGACCTTCTAGCGTCCCAGTAATGTGCATACTCGGGCCGATCCAGGGTTTTTAAAAGGTAACACTGGTCTTTCATGAGGAATACTTTGTAGTAGAAAAAAGAGAGGGTCCAACAAATCAGAAGTCTTAGAACCTCAATGAGATGGTGAAAAATGGAAGAGAGGGGAACTGGCCCCATTATAGCCCCCTACCCCCTGACAGACCCCGGCCCTGGTGTGGGGTGCAGGAACTAGACACGTGAGATCAGGGTATTGATGTTGGAGATGACATGAAGATGTGGGGCAGATGGTGTGATAATAGTGTGTGTAAGGTTCGTAAAAGCAACGTTCAGTAACAGCCTAGAGAAAGCAACCGCCATAGATAAGTCCTACCATAAAGCATTTAAATGTCCTTGTTGGTGGCCATGCGTAAAGCTGTCACCATAAACCCTACCGCATAACGTGATCAGCAATGATAATGGTGGACTAATAGAAGAATTACTTTCCAAGTGTTCTGTTAGCTATAGAATATAGAAAAAGTAATTTCTTTTGCGACTATTTATCGACATACATCTGTTGTCGTCCAATAGACCTAGAATTTGATAGGGTATGCATTCGTTCATGTATATTATTGACGGACGTTGGAAATATTTCGAATTGTAATAAACTAATAGAACATTCTAAACTATGTATATCATATCTTTTGATTAGTAGTACGGAGTATAGTGTAATGCTGATAATGATTGTATAGCTGTATCTAAGAAGTGTATGAGAGAAGTGTGAAGTCAAATGGATATATATATATATATATATATATATATATATATATATATATATATATATACCTGTATGCGAACGTCTATGAAATATTGCCCGCTGCTAGGAGGGTAGTATAAATAATGTTCACACCCGCTGGCCGTAGTGAATGACAATGGCTTTTCGTGGAGCAGAGAAGTTAATAAAACAGGTTTATAAACGAGTAGTAGGAACATAGTAATAAGAAAACGTAGTGACTGAGCCAGTACAGTGTCCGTTCTTAGTCATACAGCCCTCCCGCCTGCGGCATCGGACTATATTTTTTCATCAAATGACCTCAAACAGGTCCGTACACTAAAATATGGACCACCTTGCCATACACATTTATTAGATATTGGTTAAGACAAACGAAAAAGTTTATCTTTAAAAGATTTCGGGTATATAGTAAATATCTAACGTCCAATCATGCTTGTACAAGTCACATAACTCGATGACAATTTACGGTTTGTACGGAATGAGGCGTTTACGACGAGTTCCGTACAAACCGTAAATTGGCATCGTGTTCTGTGACTTGTACAGAATGGTTAGGACGTTCTATATAAGTATTATGGTGTAACAGGAAAACCTACCTTTTTACGACACATGTCCGTCCATGTATTTACACATGCACAATTACATTTATCTATTCACTGTCATATATAAATACACCACCAAAGCACCATTACATACATATAACAACACATACATAAACATATATAATCACACATACGTAAATAAATACATGTACGTGCATATACACACATATACGTACATTATATGCATTCATGCACCCATCCAATCACACATATATATATGCATGCATAAACTCTCACTGCATACATACATGTATGCACATATATGTACATAGAGAGTACCTTTCCGGATGTGTCAAAAGTCTAAGGTCAAAGGTCGAATGTCAGGTCATCCTGAGTTGAACCCCTGTTGCCATGTTTCACTTTGCCCCTGTGTGTGACCTTTTGACCATGGAGTACTGTATCTCAAACATCTATCTTCATATTGACACACTGTGCATAACATGACCTTTAAAGGCATATCAAATAATTTGCAGTGGCGCCAGTGTTTCTGAAATATCTACATTAAAACTAGTTCATTGTAACATTTTCTTATACAAAATGAGTAGAATAGTAAGTATTTTTTTTCAGTTTTTCCTAGCGCAATAGGTAAAACAGTTGGGTAAAGACGACCGCTCACTATGTATATGAGTTGGCGACCACAAGTAACCTCAGCACGTTTTCTCCCGCCTGACCGCTTTGATTCGCAGTCTGGGTTATCCTCGATTTTTATTGGCCGAGCCCTGTGTGCCTTGCTGATCTGATTGGTCCATTTGTTTATTCGCCATGACAAAAACAGGCTCATTTACATTTGCCTATTTTACATAAATATGTAGCACTACACATTTGCTGACTCTCTGAACCAGAACCAACTAATTATAACTGGATATTTGCGCATCTATGTAATTGCAGAGTCCTTTATATGAGTGGGTGCCGAACCCATGATTTAGCATGCTACCCTAAAAGCTAGCCAACTCCCGACCTTGAATACAAATCTAGTTTGGAATTTTTAATCATCACTGTCACCTAGAGTGTGGTAGTGTTTACCCGGCTGTTAGTGACAGTACTGACTGAGAACCCTTTGACTGGGGGTATCATTTCTCTGTCATTGACAACAAGCATGTTTACACCTTAGCCGCCAGATCCACTAAGGCGACGGAATTTTCAAGCGAATGCGTCTGCGATCGATGCGACTGTGCGATTGTGTGAATCCCATGCGATGATATTCAATACATTGAATATTGTCGCAAGGCATTTGCATGTCCATGCGAATTCGCATGAGCCATGTGATCACTAAGCAAATTCCATGCGACGGCCTGATCCACTGAAGCGATTTTTCATGGGAATTTCATGCGACCGGGCGAACATCTGCGAAAGTCTGCGAACGTCTGCAAACCCAAATTCGCATGGAAAATCGCCTTAGTGGATATGGCGCTTTACTGTCAGTGACAGTATTGACTCAGATCTCTGTCCCTGTCAGTGTCATTTCTCTCTCATTGACAACAGACATGTTAACATCTTATTGTCAGTGACAATATTGATTCAGATCTCTGTCCCTGACAGTGTCATGCCGCTGTCAGTGACAACAGACATGTTAATATTTTAGTGTCAGTGACAATATTGACTCAGATCTCTGTCCCTGACAGTGTCATTTCTCTGTCATTGACAACAGACATGTTAACATTTTATTGTCATTGACAATATTGACTCAGATCTCTGTCCCTGTCAGTGTCATTTCTCTCTCATTGACAACAGACATGTTAACATCTTATTGTCAGTGACAATATTGATTCAGATCTCTGTCCCTGACAGTGTCATGCTGCTGTCAGTGACAACAGACATGTTAATATTTTAGTGTCAGTGACAATATTGACTCAGATCTCTGTCCCTGACAGTGTCATTTCTCTGTCATTGACAACAGACATGTTAACATTTTATTGTCATTGACAATATTGACTCAGATCTCTGTCCCTGTCAGTGTCATTTCTCTCTCATTGACAACAGACATGTTAATATCTTAGTGTCAGTGACAATATTGACTCAGATCTCTGTCCCTGACAGTGTCATGCCGCTGTCAGTGACAGCAAACAGATACAACCCCCGTGAGGTCTGACTGTTAGTGGTAGTGACTAATAGCCACAGGCGCCCCCTTGTCTTATCTCCTACCACTTTGCGCTGTTTACTATTAACACAACGTATTTATTTACACGACTACAACCATGTAACAAGCCGGTAATTAGCATCTCCGAGTCAGCGTCTGTGCACGCCATTCGATGACGTCACACCCAAACATTTCCTCTGACATTGGGGAAATAAATGAAGATAGGACTCCAGACCCGCTTTGGCTGTAATAAGATAAGGATGATAACAGTATTGACCCACCTCCATGTATATTATATGTGCTCTGCCTTATGCCGGATGCACTCATTCATGTGGTCTCTATAGCGTACATAGGTTGCTGTGACATCCACATCTCGATGTTCTATAGTGTACTTTGGACGTCCCGATGTGGATTTGTAGGTTCTATAATAAACATATGATGTTTTGATGTGGATTTCCGTGTGTTCTATAATGTAGAGATCACATCCCGACCCACCTCTGTGTATTCTGCGATGTGTGTAGGAGGTCCTGACTGGATTCATTCTCTATGATACACACTGGACATCACCAGCATGTTCTATAATGCACACTGCATGTTATATGTGGTACGCCACATGTTCTATACTAGACATTGAGACATCTTTCTTCCATGACATGAGAGAGTGACCATGTCAACAACCAAACCTTCAATAATCTTCGTAAGTCCTTTAAGGGTTTCCTGAAATGGAGTACATCCCCATCCACTTAAAATGGTTCTACACCATTAACATCTCTTTTTCATCCATCCCAATGGATTCAATGATGATCCTCCTCCATCTCTATGGGATCCATAATGTTCACCTCATGTCCTCACAAATCTCTCTGGGTTCTATGATGTCATCAATGCATTCTCATCTAATTCGGTTTCTATCTTCCTCCTCGAAGAGTTTTGATATTCAAAATACACCCTCGTCAATCCATATGAGTTCTGTGATGTTCACAATGCATCCTAAGGTACCACCGTGACATCTACAATGTTGACACTGTATCCACATTCATATCCATGGGTTCTATAATGTTCTCGTAATCTCCTCTTCCATCACTCTAGGTTCTATAATGTTCACAGTACTTCCTCATCCATATATATGAGTTCTATAATGTTCACCTCATATCCTCCTCTATCTTCATGGGTTCTATAATGTTAACAGTGTATCCGCATCTACTTCTATAGTTTCTATAATGCTCACAAACCTATATAGATTCTATGATGTTTACAATACATGCTCATCCATCCCTGTGAGTTCTATAATGTTCATACTGCATCCAAATCTACCACTATGGGTTCTATAATGCTGCAAGATGTCCTGATATCCACTGTTGTGAAATCCATGATGTAGACATTATATCTCTATCTCTGCATGTTCTATAATGTTGACAGGATCTTCTTCAATCTCAGTCTCCATAACAAACACACCACATCCTGAGCCAGAACTGTGTGTAACATATCTTAGAGTGTGGGCCTCGATTCCGCTCTGTTTACTTTATAACACATATAAAAGTTCGTGATGCCCCAGATCGGAGTGTTCTATAATGTACGATGTCTTTAACCCACAGCCGCACACTGTGCCTGCAGTACCCTCCCTGATTCTTGACCTGCCCCTCTGCCCTCTGGTTCTGTGTGTATATAACAGCCTCACCTCCTCTCACTGAGTGGCGCCACCGTTTTTAGAGTCAGTGATTTTACTCCAGCTCAAATCGCCGTGTTGGCAAAACAGCAACATAACATCTACCCTGACCCAGCCAACCCAATCTCTCCCTCCCCACCCTCCCGCCTCCCAGACACTTAACCACTTACAATCCCCCTCCCCCCTGCCTCAACTCCCCTCTACACACCCATATATCACAGGCCTGTCATATCTCACCCCTCTGAGCACACTGCTGCCGCCTGATATACACAAATGATCCCAAAAACGGGAGTGGTGCAGTGTATTATGCAGATGCTGGTACCCTCCCTACCCTAATCCTCCTCCTTCTACTTCCCCTACTCTTTCACCAACCTTCTTTGCCCCTCCTCCTTCGCCTCCCCCTTCTCTACATTCCTTTCCTCCTTCGCCTTCACATTTCTTTCGACCTCCTCCCTCCAGGATGGAGAGTTATATCAGTGGTCGACGCACTGGACTCGTGTACACAAGGTTGAGGGTTTGAGTCCCACTGTAGCCAACTTTCACCTTCAACCCCAGCAGTGGTACTGCTGTATCAAAGACCAGTCTTTCTCATACCATGTCTATATTGTGTGTTGTGCAGCCACCCTTCTCCTCCATCCCCAGCAGTGGTAGACTTAATGCTATACTAAAGGGCATTACTTCTCAGACCATGTCTATGTGGTGTGCGAAGTATAAGAAATTTCACCTCGGTAAATGTGTAGCGGTCAGATTTCTACCACCCACAAACCCGTAAAACCAGCAGAAATAGTGCCTAAATAGTCCCTATACACACCCTCAGGGTCCCCTGGGATGTTAAACAAACAAACAGAAAATTGTTCCTCCTCCTCCCTCTTCTCCTTTCCTTCCCTCCTCCTTCTTCACCATCTCCCTGCCTCCTCTCCATTCTCCTCTTCCTTCGCCTCCGACGCATTTCTAGTATGTATACTCTGAGTGTGTGATGCAAAATTAAACAAGGTAATTGTCTTCCTAACTGTGTAATTTCTACATTCACAAATTAATGCCTGTGCTCATTTAATTAACACGTATGTATCATCACTGGGTTAATACTTAGGTTACTTGTACATGATTGGAAATGAGAGTTAATGATTTTAATGTACATGTAAGTGGAAATATCAAGGTCTAATCACCAGGGTCTATGTAATTTCCAGTTTATGAAAGCCCTGACAATAGTAATACTAATCGTTACTCTTTGGGGCTTCCAGAGAACTATCTATAGATATATTCTCAGTGGGTCTTGCGCGCCTGTATGGGTCTCCTTGAGGTTAAGGTATCTCCAAGCGATATTATGTAAATCCTTTCGGGAAATGAAGTGAATACACAATATTACCATAAGTTTGATCTACAGGACTGTATTCTTTGCGTATATGACGCGTAGTGTCAACTACAAGTGGAATACGACCACACAGATGGAAATTATAGCAATGCCCTATTTATTAGTTTGTAAAGGTTTTTTTTCTGGGTAACCTTTTTATGGTTTCGAAGAATTTTTGCTGTTGTATTCATCACCCACCTTTTGACTATTTTTTTTTGTAATGTTGTATTTATTACCCACCGTTTGATTAATCATTAGAAAATAAATCATATACCTGTACATGTTTAGTTATAGCGATATCTGTGAAGTTTTGGTACTATTTTCTCTTTTCAACATCACTTGCTCTCGAATGTAGTAAACATTGATGACACTGCACACTACGCTACAATGTTTTGCTGTATTTGTTGGTCTAATTCTGAGTATTGCTTGCGCCCAAAACAAAACTTCCCTCTTGTGTTAAATCCCAGGTTAAACGCTGCCAAGGTCCCTGTATAATTACCACATGCTGCCTTATAATACTGCCTTAGATTGGCCCCTACATGTGTCTCCACTCCGTTCCAACTAAGAGGTTGGTGTGGTTGAGTCCAAGCCTTGTCCATGAATTCTCACTCTTGGACCCAGCAGTTTTGTTCTACTGGGTTCTGAGATCCGAAATACATATAAAGAAATATTTATAGCTTACTTTGATAATAAAGTCTACCTTATGGCCATTTAGTAAAACATAGTGTAACTCTGGTGGCCAGTGTACATACCGCCTATGAAACTTGACAGTACTCTCTAATCCACGAGGTATTTCGGTCTCTATGGATTGATCATGGTCAGCTGGGGACGCCTCTAGGACACTTGGACACAGGCCCCCTGCTCCTTTCCCAATGTCACAGTGTTAGGAACCAGATGGTGAAGAGTTAGTTTTTGCAGCAAACCCAAAGTCTATGTGACCACTCTAACCTTTAGGCAGAGTACCTGAGCATGTGCGCCACGGTCAGTTACCAATGAATTAGGTACGCTGTGTGCCCGTTTAGGCCCGTTTCCATTGGCCGATCTCCCATCACTGATCTATAGTCAGGAACCACCGACAGACTTTTGGCACTGCTGACCCAAAATCGGTCAATGAAAACGACCCAGCTCGTGAAATGACCCACGACTTTTTCTGCTTAGAGTATGCAATGTGGCACCACCCACTACTGATCGAAAGCTTTGTCACTGACTGAAATCTACTACCCTCACCGATTTGTTTAAACCAACGCACAGTCGGTGGCACCACCGACAGACTTTCTGGGCAACTAAAAAGATCTCCGCCGTTTTCTTCGGCCAATGGAAACGGGCCTATACCCTGACCGTGCTACTGGTGGTGATCTAACACAGGTAGAGGACTCTCCCGGTGAGTGAGGCGTGCTGATATGACGGCAGTGCTGGTCAGGACACCCAAGAGGTTCCAGAGATATGACGCCAGATAATGGTTGAGTGCTGCTGATAAGAGGCCGCTACCTCCTCCACCCTACCCCTCGCAAACTGCCCGACCCATCTCTCCTCAAAGATTCCATATATCATTCTCATGTTCATATCCGCCATGTCAGTTTATTCAGAATGCTATGAAGGAGTCAAACAGACATGTAGGTTATATAACATGAATTATTACAATCTCATCAGCTAATAGTTCTTTTAAAAAACCTCTATTTATACTCGATAAGTACACCGATTTACAAAGGTTGCAAGCGTCCTTCCCAGTGAGGGAGTTGACATTTGTTTGCCTTGTATATGCTGTTTTCGGGTACAACATTATGGAACATGATGCACATTATAGACGTATGTACACAGTTTTCATAAATGCAGGGATTTACAGAAATTGGCATATCATGTTACATATTACATACTACGTTATGGTCCTGGAAAACTTGGATGACGGGCAATGATCCGTCGGTAAATATTTTCTATATCTATCATTATTAGCTTATATCGAATTCATTCATAAGATCATATATTAGAACAACCATATCTGAACCAATTTCTCCTATATCTCCTGTTCGTGGTGAATGGCGGCATTATCCTTCATGCCCTCCTACCCCTACCTTTCCCTTCACCACTCCGCATTAGACACATCTCCACAACTCATCCCTTTCTCTCGCCCCATGGTATAATCCGTCCTGTTACTACGACACGAAACACCAGCAGTCGTAATCCAAACCCTGCAGACACAACGTCCACCTTTCCCCAGCTCTGAATCCCACACCTAATTAATTACAGATGAACTCGTGAATTCCCCACATCATGCCAGCCCATGGCTCCCTCTCCATGGCTACGTCACTGCTTCCCTAAAACTGTGCACCTACCTCCACTGATTCACCACAAAAGACCTCCCGATACACTACGATCAGAAATACCTGAAACCGCGCACCCACTGCCGCCGATTTATAACAATAGACCTCCCGTACACTATAACTAGAAATATCCAACACCATGGCCAATGAATCACATTTTTTATCTGAATCGGGAAGTCAATCGTATGGTCAATCCGCGTGTATCTGGAGCGCAATGGGTGCAGGGCTTCACAGTCTCTCTGTCTCCATCTCTCACTCTCCCTGTCTGCCTGTATACCCACCTGCCATCTCTGCCCTGCTTGTTTTCCTACCTGCTTGCCTCTCCGTCTACATGTGTCCGAATCCCTGCCTTCGCTGCTCTCCTATTTTCCATTTCAACCTGCCTACCTGCCTCTCTCAATCTTTTGTTCTCTCTCTCCATTCCCTACATCCCTGTCTTTCCCTCCCTCTCACAGTCTGCCTGTCCCTTTCCCTCTTTCTTTCCCTCTCTCTCCAGTCTCCCCCTTTCTTTCACTTTCTGACTGCCTTTCTCCCTCTTTCTTTTTCTCCCTCCCCATTCCCTTCCTTCAACCCTGTCTCTCTCTCCCTTCCTCTCACTGTCTGCCTGTCTCTCTCCCTCTTTCTCTGTCTGTCTGCCTGCCTTCCTGCCTGCCTCTTTCTTTCTTTCTTTCTCTCCATTCCCCCCTCCCTCTCTCTCTTTCTCTCCCTTCCTCTCACTGTGTGCCTGCCTGCCTCCCTCTTTTTCTGTCTGTATGTCTATCTCTTTTCTCCTTTCTCCCTTACCTGTCTAAATCTCTCCCTTTTCCCCTGTCTGTCTATCTTCCTCTTTGTGGCTCTCCCTGCCCGCCTCTCTATCTATCCCTTTCTATCTGCCTGCTTTCCTCTCTTTCTCTTCCTGTCTACCTGCCCCGGGTTATCTCTCTCTCTCGATGTACCGGTATCTCTTTCAGTTCTCCCTGCCTACCTCTCTCAGTGTGCCTGCCTTTTTATTCCTACCTCTCTTCATCTCCCTGTCTGCCTGCCTCTCTCCGCAGCTTCTAAGAGCAGATGTTATCAGTCAGGTATCACACTGCAGTTTCTTTTGCCTGCCACATGCCCACTCTCCTCAAAACAGAACCAACCACTCCTTAGCCTTCCCTGAACATGGTGCACTATTCCATCATAAAGTTTTTATTTTAAGCTGAAAAATTGTGCCGTATGATTCTATAATGATAGAAAAATGACTATATCGCAGCAGATGCATGCACTTTATCTTAATTTAAATAAGAGACCCACATGTGTAGAACACAATAATTTCTCTTTCATATTGTGTATATGATTATCAATCATGTTATTAAGGCACCATGCCGCAGTTCACCTGGTAATGCCTGGAGGCATCATGCCGCAGTTCACTGGGTAATGCCTTAAGGCATCATACCGCAGTTCACCTGGTAATGCTTGGAGGCATCATGCCACAGTTCACCTGGTAATGCCTGGAGCCATCATGCCGCAGTTCACTGGATAATGCCTGGAGGAATCATGCCACAGTTTACCTGGTTATGTCTTAAGGCATCATGTAGAGGCATCATGTAGCAGTTCACCTGGTAATGCGAGGAGGCATCATGTAGCAGTTCACCTGGTAATGCCTTAAGGCATTATGCCACAATTCCCCTGGTAATGCCTTATGGCATCATGCCACAGTTCACCTGGTAATGCCTTATGGCATCAAACCACAGTTCATCTGGTAATGCCTTATGGCATCATGCTGCAGTTCACCTGGTAATGCCTTAAGGCATCATGCTGCAGTTTACTTGGTAATGCCTTAAAGCATCATGCTGCAGTTCCCCTGGTAATAGCAGGGGGCATCATGCCGCAGTTCCCCTGGTAATAGCTGGGGCATCATGCCGCAGTTCACCTGGTAATGCATGGAGGCACCAGGCCTCAGTTCACCTGGTAATGCCTGGAGGCACCATACTGCGGTCACAGGTTTAAGAGATGGCAAATAAACACGTGGTATATCTCCCTGCATCACCTGTAGGTGGGCAAGGTGTGTTTCATGTGGTGTTAATTGGCCGCCTGTGAGTGGTGAGCGCTGTTCATGTCAGTATAAACTCACGCAGTGAGAGCCAGTATGAAACAGATGCCAGAGTAACTGACGAAAATCTGTCTTCACCGAATGTCCGTGGTGAGAGAGATAAAACTAGGGTAGGCAGGGAGGGGTTGGAGGGGTTCACTGGGTCGTTTCTGGAAGTTCTAAATGTACGGGATGTATGCATTTAGAACCTGATATATAGAAGACGTATTCACTACACAGAATATGTCTATACAATACAAAGAAGGAACTCTATCGAAATCAGTAACAATGTGCCATGAGTTTTTGTCGTGGAGTAATTTCACTAGGCAAAGCCGACTAGCTTACATAGCAAAACCAAAATGAATGGCGTATTTTCAGTAGCTTTGGATCGAGTGCAGTTCAAATTATCTCTCACCCAGATCACTAACTAATTGATAAATGGCTAACATTTGCGACATCATCCCCTATTGAATATTTGTTTTGAAATACTCCTTGGGTGTTGAGTACTCGTGAGTTCCCAATGTTGAGTCCATCGGAGTAAAATACCAGGGTTGAGATAAATAGAAGATGTTATAAATACACCAATTCACTGATATTGAGAATAACTACTCATCCAATAGGCAGAAGCATTTTAATCAAGTGGAGACTGTATTTACATATGTTTTTCTAGATGTACCATGCACACTTGATGTAGCTGGTCTAATTCAATGCAACCTTTTAAAATAGTAAATGGATTATAAATTGTTGATAAGATTCATGCATGACTTTGTTAAAAGCCCTGCATGTCGCAGGGTAGAAGTATTTGATTATATCAAGGGGACTTTTTGTGGGTGTCAGTAGCCGCACATAAATGCCTTGATTTTCTATTTCCGACTTAAATACCTCCGCTGGTATCAAAAGAGCTACTGGTATATTGAAGAAACCAGCAGCTGACCGACAGTGAACTGGTCCCTGACTGGTTTCACCCTTGCCCCTCCTGGTACCCCAGGGCCCCATTGCTCCACTTTTTGTGGTATCGCTAGCTAAAATCGGATCGCAATTTTATTTTTATGATTACTTTAACGATCCGACTGAAAAAGCTTTGCTCCCGTAATATTGCATCGTATTCCTATATTCCCGCAGTATCGCTACTTTTTACGATGCGATAGCGCTACAACAATTCAGGGGCACATATTGGACGAGACAGGGGAAATTAATTAGTTCTTTGATTAAATACAGATGGCATCACAGTTAAAACTGATCTGACACCTGGTGGTATGGATCGCTATTTCCTATAGAGAGAAGAACAAGTGGCTGGGATCGGTGGTGCTACCATGGATCGTTATTTGAAATATCAGATAAGGCTGTATTTAACCCACAATACAAAAGCAGTATTTTTCGCGGCGATGCGCCTATGCGATTGCGACGCGGTCCACAAAATGTCAGGAGCAACGTTTAGGCCCTCAGATCGCTATTCTGCGACCCGCAACTCTGTCGTAAACGTGGAACAACGGGGCCCAGGTGGGTTGGCCATACTGAATTGATTTCCTCAGGTGTTCCCATCTGTGACAGTGTCTAGTGACATCGATCATTATTCCCTTTTGGACTGTAAAGCAATCTGTGGTCGCCTGGTATGACTGTCGGTCCTGTGTTATTGGTCAAACCCAGAAAGCATAGGCAAATACTTTAGGAAGCCATGTGTAAAAATCAAATGTTAAATATTCTCAGATCTCTGTATATGTATACATAATTCACTATTAAATATGCATACAAATCACTGCACGAAAACCACTCTTTTACATATGTATACGAAACGCGTCTAACAGTAGGATTTTGCGTCTAGAAGTTCGACCTATTAGACGTCTCGTAGACGCCTTATCTAGTGGAGTATATACATGTCCATGGTGCGGTCTCATATACGTCATATATACGCCTGATTCTGTTTATATACACCACCATCCAATAGTTCCGATCTTTGCAACTTGGGGACACTACTGGTAGCATATTTAATTTTCCATTAACCATCCAAGTCTGTATTATATGAAAAATACAATCTTATATTACCAATTTATTTGATAAAACCTTTATAAAACCTGATTAAGTATACATTGATTAATTACACATAATAAACCATGCATTAAAGAGTTTTTTTTACAGTTTTTCTGATTTTTTTAAAACTTTAAAACACCATTTCAATGTGTGAACAGTCAGGCTTACTATATAATCGCCTCCCCCCAGCGTCACTCAGTCGGATTAGCGGCTCCTCGGCTTGTGTAAGATGATTTCAGTCCTGAGGGCGGGCGGCTGAGCGGGTGGCTGTGAGGGTGGCGGCCGCACTCACACTCCTTCTAACAAGGCGGGGGCGGACTCGGAGTCGGAGTCGGGAGGAGGACTTCAGGCGCACAGAGACACTGGTGGGAGGCGGGGTCGTGTACTAGGGCCTCCCTGTGGGTAGAGGGAGTGTAGGGTGGTGGGGTGTCGGGGGGGGGGGGCGGTAGGGGGTGGTGTTGGGAGGTCGCGGGTGGCGGGTCAGTGTTGGTGCATCCTCTACCAACACCAACAGGCCCGGGCGGGCCGCGGGTCGCAATTCCTTTTTTTTTTGGTATCATATACGCCTGGCGTATATATATTGTGCAGAGTATATTTTATCTTAAATACCCCAGGCGTGAAAGACAGCCAAGTCGCGCGCGTCTACATATGGAAACTGTCTCGTAGACGCCCGAAACGTAGACGCGTATAAGAGGTGTATACAAGTATAAAACAAGCCACGATACAGCCGATACGTGCATTATCGCAATGACGTATATATATGTAAAATAGTGGTTTTCGTGCAGTGAATGTAACGGCTGACAAAATCTCCTTTGAGTGATCACGATAGTTTAAATACGAAGTCAATTGATGTCAACAGATTAGGGAATTTCACAATAGTCCTGACTAAATTTACAGCAGAAAAACGATGCATACCTATATCACTCTAAAATAAGTCTGGGATATATATATATATATATATATATATATATATATATATATATATATATATATATATATATATATATATATATATGAAGAAGGCTCTCTAAAAAGGTTGAAACAAAGTGGACGCATACTTTGTAAGAAGAGCATCTAAAAATATTCAACTGTATTTTCCGGTGTGATTGGTCCCGTAATAATAACCCCAATTGTAAAAAACATAAAATAAGTCTGGGACATCGTTATCTCTATTCTCTATATGTGAATTCTGTTTTCATACCTAGTAAATATCTCTTGCAAAATTTAACCTCCTGTCCTTGTCCTCCAAAGTTACCTATAATACAAACATAATATGACCCAGGGAATCTTCAGTGAGAACCAGTGATTCCCTGAACTAAGTTAAGGTCACTTTCCGTGTGTGTAATAAAACAGACAGAAATGGACGAGGATTCCCTTCCTACGTAGGTGGCTTTCAAGCGCGTGTGTTTAAGTACGTGTGGGTGTTTACAAGCGAGATATTTGTACCTGGACATTTGGCGGCAGGCATGGATATACCGGGGGATTTCTGTGTGTATATACATTCAGCATGTGGGCATGGCTCATGTATATGATAGAATAGGCTCTGGTGGTGTGGGGTATTTAGATAATGCCTGTCAGAGTTATTCTGTTACGTCACATATGACCTGGATCTGACATCACCAATAGATAAGATCCAGGCTGTAAGGCATGCTATTCCGGGCCTAAAATGTTTATTTTCACGTTCAACTCCAAGCAAACTCTGTACCATAAACTGACTGAGGTAGAGGCACGTATCCAAACGATGACAGCGACCCGGCGCTGGCTGCATACAAAACAAGGGTTCGCAAAGTTCGATCCTCTAAGGAGTTGATGGCACGCTTGGAGAAAGTTTTCCCGGAAGCACTCCCGGAGTATCTCAAGTCCTACACTTGCTATTTACCATTCGTTATTGAAGACCCAGAGAACAGTCGGGACAGCAGCTTCAATGTATGATTCTTTTCATGTGTAGAGTGCCTGCTCCTTCAGCTATGCTTTCTCACATAGATCATAAGCACAAAACGTAGTACGCGTACTTAGTACTACCTGAACATCCCAAATCATACCATGGGGAGTCTCTTCTCTATTTGTATACAGTCTATGAGCATACGATTGTAATTCTCCATTCGCTAAAGAGGAACCCATGGGGCAATTTGTGAAAGTGAATTCTTGCTACAATTAATGAGGTCGTTCTTCCAGCTCTTGTTTCTTCAATAGATTACTGACATATCTCCATCATAGACACACAACCTTGTAGTATTAGAATACCCGACGTCAAACAATTTCTGTTCTGCATTCAATATAGAGGAACCCTTAGGACAGTTTTAAAATAAAACCTTTGGGGCTACCCATGAAGTAAGTACACAGTGATGGGGTAGAGCGTACAAAACTTTGAACGTTATTACATACATCCCTTCTTTAATCTATTGCGTACAAGATAGAGACGGGGGTTCAGAATTCTCTATGTTTGTACCTTTTGGATGGCCTCTTTATTTATGAATGATTAATGAATATCTAGATTCCATGTCTTTTTTACGATGAGTTCTCCCATTGTTGATAAACACAAATCATATCTGTAATTCTATAGAACTTCCATGTGTCATAGCATCTGATCCTTGTTCACGGATCTAGGTAGAGTTCATTATTTACGGCAGGGAGGGGAGGTGAGGTATTGGAGGAGGTTGGGGTTGGGGTGGTTGATATAAGTGTATTTGCCGGGGGAGAATTTCATTCTGAGGTTTTTGCCGGTAGGGGGGGGGGGGGTTATTTCAAGTTGAGGTATTCCCAAGGGGAGGCGGGGGGGGGGGGGTGCGCTTCATTTTCAAGGATTCGCCGAACAAAACCCTCACACCCCCAGTCATAGATAATGAACGCTCCCCTATGTACATGTATACATGCGCGCACAGTGTATTTGATCATCTCGTCATGTAGTTGTAAACATTCGCAACAAGAAGTAATGTCTTATAAGCTACAAAACAACAAGTATATCATTTACTATATGTTATAACTCATATCCGGACACTTGCCAGCAACCTCATCCAAGGACGCTGGTTCCGGTTCCGGTTTGGTTACGGATGCGCGCGCATGTTGTTTATGTTAAGCTATCCCATAATAGTTCCGCCATGAGCTTTCCTTCAGATTATCTCGCAACAAATAACTGAGGATAATAAGAAGCTCGTATGAAGTTCGTATTGTTTGTATTACCCGTAATTTTAATTTTGTTTTGTTATCACTACGGTATACTTGAAACTGTTATGTCATAGAATGGTATTCTGGGCGAGATGAAGGTTAATTAGTTGAAGTTTATTTGGGTATTTATCCTACCCCTAATGAAAAACACCATAGGCTTAACATTGGGTCACTGTATTCGGTTATTTATTGCACGAGGGTAATACAAAAAACAGCAGCCAGAATGCAAGCGACGTCACACTAATGTCAGAGTCACGTCACAGTCTATGAATTGTTGACGACCTTTGGCCTTACTTGGCAATGCGGCAGTCGCAAACCTGATTCGCTCGAGCAACTTGGAGGATCTAAAATGGCTAATCATAATTCTTAAGTCGTGGAAACGGGGTGGGACGAATACTAAACTGAACACAAGTTAATAGTGTGAGTGTTTATCGCTCTCTGGTCAGGTTGACTATTCACTGCGATCGGCCAACGCCTCGGGTGTACCCAACCTGTCCGCCGTGCGATTAACACTCTGGTGGAAGATCTACCCAAGTGGTAGAACCAGCGGGAATAAAAAAAACCACAAAAAAACCACTCACATCACTAAGTCTCGTTCAGTTTCTACTAATCATCGGATAGAATTCACTTTCTGGACCATAAACGGCATTGGCTACCCTCCTCAGATTTCTTTAAAAAATCCTAAATCGTGTCAGTTATTTCTCATCCACCCACCCCTTCTGATCCTGCTGCGATGTTCCAGTGTAAACTCGGCTCTTCGTGAGAGCGCCCTGGGCGGATATATGAAGAGTAGACCAGGGATTACTGCTCTATATAACACTGACGGGTTCAGGATCTTGTCTGATCCTGCAGACTCGACCACAGAGTTGATCCTCGGCGTACCTCGGGTATCACACTCTCACAGGCGACTTCTAAAACACACACATCTCCGCCAGAAAATGAATTAGTTTACTCAAAACGTGGACAAGACTAATTCTGTATCCTTAACAGTTCCACTCTGTTCTTTCCTCTAAGCCGCTTGGTAGAGAATCTTTGAAAATGGTAAGTCGGGTGGTCATCACTATATGAAACTTTATGTAGAAGTAATCAAAACAAATTAGATATTGAGGGAGGTAGAGAGAGAAAAAGAAAGAGAGGTAGAGAGAGAAAGAGAGAGAGAGATATGGAGGTAAGGCAGTTACATTAAAGGGGGTGCTCTATCTGGCCGATTTCCCACCCGATCAATTGTTCCTGTGCCTTTAAGGGGAAGATCGCATATTATAATTCATTCAATTCTGAGAATAACAGTTTAATAAAAGACCATTATCAAAGACTTGAGAAGCTCTAGGGCATCCGATAGATATCGGCGAGTGTCTGGATACCAAAACGGCGATCGTCGGTCCAGTGGAACACCCTCTTAAGATATTAAGGTGATCACTTGATGTGCGTTGTCGGGCAGGACATTTTACGATTGACGTACATATTTATATATCAAGAATATTGTCAAAAGAAAAAATCGGTATATGTAAAGTTTGATGCAGCCTGAATGTTTATCTTTCCGACCTGTGATTGTTGTGTATCAGTGTATGGCATCTAATGTATTGCATCATTTTTCTTTTTTTCCTTTCAAATGTGACTTTCCCTCGTAGTTTACATATGACTATTCCTTGTAGTTTACATGCGAATGTCAATCCCACATAGCTCAAATATGAGATCCTCCATTTCAATTCAGTTGAACTCCAGTTCAAATGGAAAGTCTAGCTCAGTTTTCAATCTGTTTGTGAATGATAACAAAATAGGTAGAGATTGGTTAAAATATGAATCACTTGGATACATTACTTAGCAAACTACCTGACTAATACACAAAGGCGTCGGTGTGGGATAGCCCTACCATGAAGAACCGATTATTATTCACAAATGATACCAAAAAAAGTGGTGGTCCTAATATTGAAAATTGTGGTAGACCACAATATCGACCCATTTCCTCGGAAGGACGTTCAGCATTACCGGCTCCTTGACAAGCTGGTGCGTGTGTACACTGCACTTCTCGAGACCACCAAACTGGAGAGCACAATGCACGCACTCAAGGCCGTACATCCATCATCAGTGCTTTTGTAGGAGATTATAAAACGATATGTAGTGTCCCATTTGTCTCTCTGTAAGATTCATCAGCCAATCTCTTGTAATTTTGTTATCATTTGGTACGACCAGGAACACATCTTGTAGTCTTCCCCGTCTCTAACGTACCTTGTGAAGTGTGTTGGAAAATATACTTGTGTTTAGTGTGTGGTGTTTGACATACGTCATATGGCGTAAATGTAAGATATGGTTCATTATGAACAGAACGTATAGGATGCAATCGAACTGGATCGAGAATCATATATAGAAATGCAATACTCCATGAGTTTGGATGCACCCCAATCATCATCGAGGCGAAGCCGAGTGACGATTACTGCGCATCCAAACGAGTGGAGTATTATTCATTCTACTATTCTAATGCGATTCTCGATTTATCTCACCCCTTTCACGGACATTAGAATAACATCACAATATCAGAATGATTTTAAAATGATTCGCGAATCCTGTGTGTGTGAATTACATCTGTTCCTTGTTGTCTTAGTCGAAAAAGATTCCATTCAGGCACACTAACCATGTCTCAATATATTAGTTTGCTCTGACAACTGAGAATTTTTGGGTGAGGTTTGGAGACAGGTAACTATTTTGAACAACAGTGTTGTGTCTGGCGCATTAAGGTTAATCCCTGTGGATTGACAAATCTGTCAACAAGGCTTTAGTCACCCCTTTACTGACCTGATAGTGAGAAAGGGTTAAATTCTTTCATAAAAAGCGTACGAGAAAGTACCACAATGCTTATATAATTCAACATCAATATTTGTTTCTTTAAATACCTAATGTAGGCTATTGAAGTGAAAGGTATAATTCTAGTCTCCAGGTATTTGTCGGGGTTCACAACAGAAGGTTCTGGTGTATTATATGAGTGAGTTTAATACAATGTTATACACTCCTTTGTATATGAGTTTAAACTTCTACTGAACATCTTAAAGTGGACAGTTACCAAATACCCAAACAAGCCTAAATATAGAACACTAACCTAAAGGTGTACATGTATACATGGCAGGCCTGACTGGAAGCCATTGGCAGAGACTATAAAGACAAAAACTACAGAAATGCTTGTTGAGGAATCAAACACTCGTTCTGCTATTGGATACACAAGAATTCTCGTGAATAAATAGAACTTTGCTCAAATGAAATTCAAAAGAAAGTTACATTCTTATAGATGCTTAAAATATTCTATCATCCTACATTTTAGATGATGTCCGAGCTATGGAATTTACGTCAACTCAGCATACGGAGGGACACTATTGACAACTAGCCCTGAGGTATGATATAGGCCGCTTATTTGGTAGATAAGGTAATAAAAATCAAGTCTGTGGAACAATCTGATATCATATCTGATAGCGGCATGTGTATGTAATGGATAGTGTAGGCGTTAGGAATGTGGCCAGTGGTGGATCCTCGCCCCTGCAGTTCTACCCGCCTCCTATCATAATACCAGATTTCCTCGCAATATTCCAAATCATATTCTCAACTATCCCAGCCACATATATCTATAGAGTGAGTGTCTGACTGGATTAGTACTCTAATGATAATATAATCTCATTACACCTGATATGAATCCAGTGGAGAGTGCTTATCCACAAACAACTAGTTCAATATCCTGTATAACCTCTACCAACAGAAATCACCCACAGATACGCCTAACCGTTAGGCTCGCAGGCCTAGCTGTAGGGGGTAGTTAGTGTAGAGTTAGGCTCAGGGGGTTGTGGATGTAGAAGGTAGGGGGTTTACACTTACCCCGGTCGGGATCCTCTCTACCTTCACTACGGTCTCTCCTCTCGCAATGACCCACAAAGATAAAGTGAGGCTTCTCTCCGTGCTCCGCGCATGCGCACGGTAGGTCCTCACGCCTCTTGACCTTTGACCCGGCGAGGGGCGACACGTCACAGGCCTGAGAGATGATCCCGGAGTGTGATAGAGAGCGTTTACTCAGTGTTTACACCAGGAGTAGTGTGTAGGTTCACATCTCTGCTCCTCCAGGGAATCCACCCCCTCCCTGAACCCGCCCACTCCCTTTGCCCTCCTACACCCCCTCCCTCCCACCTCCCTAACCCTGTCCACTACCACTCCCACACCCCCTCCCTCCCACCTCCCTGAACCCGCCCACTACCACTCCCCCTCCCTCACCCCTCCCACAACCCTCCCTCACCCCTCATACACCCCCTCCCTCCCACCTCCCTAACCCTGCCCTCTACCACTCCCACACCGCCTCCCTCCAACCTCCCACCTCCCTGACCCCGCCTACTACCACTCCCCCTCCCTAAACCCGCCCCCACACTCCCTCCCTCACCCCTCATACACCCCCTCCCTCCCACCTCCCTCACCCTGCCCTCTACCACTCCCACACCGCCTCCCTCCCTCCCACCTCCCTCGGCCCGCCCCCTACCACTCCCACACCCCCTCCCTAAACCCGCCCCCACACCCCCTCCCTCCCACCTCCATAAACCCGTCCTTACCACTCCCACACCCCCTCCCTAAACCCGCCCCCTATCACTCCCACACCCCCTCCCTAAACCCGCCCCCTACCACCCCCACACCCCCTCCCTAAACCCGCCCCCTACCACTCCCAAACCCCCTCCCTAGACCCGCCCCCTACCACTCCCACAACCCCTCCCTAAACCCGCCCCCTACCACTCCCACACCCCCTCCCTAAACCCGCCCCTTACCACTCCCACACCACCTCCCTAAACCCGCCCCTACCACTCCCACACACCCTCCCTCCCACCTCCCTAAACCCGTCCTTACCACTCCCACATCCCCTCCCTAAACCCGCCCCCTACCACTCCCACACCCCCTCCCTAAACCCACCCCCTACCACTCCCACACCCCCTCCCTAAACCCGTCCTTACCACTCTCACACCCCCTCCCTAGACCCGCCCCAACACCCCCTCCCTCCCACCTCCCTAAACCCGCCCTTTACCACTCCCACACCCCCTCCCTAAACCCGCCCCCTACCACTCCCACACCCCCTCCCTAAACCCGCCCTCTACCACTCCACACACCCTCCCTATACCCGTCCTTACCACTCCCACACCCCTTCCCTAGACCCGCCCCCACACCCCCTCCCTTCCACCTCCCTAAACCCGCCCTCTACCACTCCCACACCCCCTCCCTAAACCCGCCCTTACCACTCCCACACCCCCTCCCTAAACCAGCCCCCTACCACTTCCACACCCCTCCCTAAACCCGCCCCCTACCACCCCCACACCCCCTCCCTAAACCCGCCCCCTACCACCCCCACACCCCCTCCCTAAACCCGCCCCCTACCACTCCCACACCCCCTCCCTAGACCCGCCCCCTACCACTCCCACACCACCTCCCTAAACCCGCCCTCTACCACTCCCACACACCCTCCCTCCCACCTCCCTCACCCGCCCATTACTACTCATGTACTCTTAACCCCTTCTACACCCTCACAACCCCGTTACAACTCCTCCTATAACCCCGTCTTACTTACCCTCCCAGACACCCTCAACACACTCTCACACACCCTTTTTACACTCCCGACAACGCCCCATCTCACACCCTCTCACACACCCTCTCACACTCCCTACAACACCTCCGCTCACACCCTCTACTACACCCCCTCTCCCTACCCCTCCGTCAACCCCTCTGACACTCCCTCTCAAACTCCTTCTCACACTCTCTCTCTCACACTCCCTCTCACACCCCCTCACACCCTTTCCCACACCCGCTCACACACCCTTCCACACTCACTCTCACACTCCCTACTACACCCCTCTTGACACCCTACTATACCACCTCATTCAACCCCTCTTACCCCCCTCCCCCCACACACCCTCTCAGCCCCACAGCTTGTCTCTACTCACAGAGTTTACTGTTAGCTCTCACCACCAGATGGCACCACCAAGTAATCCATCATGGCGTCGTCTGAGGAGTTACCGAGAAATGTAGGTGAGGCCTCGACTTAACCAAACTGAAATCACCGCTTTACCTCAAGGTAAACCAACGCACAGAGCAAAGCTGGTGCCGTGCTTGCGAAACGTTATCAGGGCAGAAGGCAAATTTCTATAGACCCTATTGAGGTATCCCATAATACAGTGTGTTTACAGTTTCCAATGTTAGCTGATTGCCGTCATGGTACAGTCATAGACCTTTGACCCATATCCCAAAATATTTTTAAATATCTCGAAATCGGAAATCGGATGCCAGAAATGAAAAATGCCAGCTATTTCTACACATACATCCGAAATTACATTCTGATTTTCCAATCAGAAATCGGGAAAATGTGGTTCATCAAGAGACATGTGGTCGTGGTGTGGCCAGCCAGTCGATACCGGATCCTGTACATACCCGGGGCGATAATAGGGAGATTAGTAACATCTGGAGGGCGTATAAATGCGTTAAAAAAGATGTTACCGAAAGTAACGGCAAGTAACACCAAACTGAAGTTAGTAGTGTCCTGTGTCTGGTCGGTGAAAATATATAAGAAGAAATTGAAAAAAATACAAGAAAATCCCACACACAAAACAGACAAAAAGGAAGAAGTATTGATAGGTGTAGAAGCTTGAAATAGGTTATCATTGTATTAGAAATACAATCTCACTATTGAAATATATGGTTACAAATAAGTGGACCTTTCTAGTTCAAGTATAAGTTTTCTAACCAGGGAGCTGTTTCAAAACGTGGGTTAAGTCTATGGTTTTGAAACAGCTCCCAGGTGGTATCACATGGTACCTGAGGGGCAGCGTCTCCGCTGCTGAGTAACCAATCACCGTCCAGAAGCCGACCTAGTAGTATGCACCCTAGACTGGTTCCCTGCCCATATGAATAAGGGGCAGGTAACGGGTTCCACAGGCATGGCCTTCAACTTTGGCTGGTGCCTGCCTGTGACTAGCCGATACCCTGGGAACCAGCCTAGTGGTTTGGCTGGTATCCGCTTGTCATACACCTAATTCCGCCGAGCCCTCTAGCGGATGACCAGGGAACCAGGAGGCGTTACCAATAATACACCACGAAACTGGAACCCGTTACCTGGCCTATAGTCTAACTAGGCCAGGCTTCCAGGCTATATGCACCCACGCCCGCTCGGTCTTTGCCAATTTTTCCTGTTTTTTCTCTCTCAAATTGTTTCATGTTTATTAAAGAAATATAGGCGTGATAAAAAAATTCCTCAAGTTCGCACTCATGTTTTGTCGATGTCTATTCAAAATATACTTCTAAAATCCCTAAAATCGAAAGATTCCAGCAGGTGCTCCATTGATGAATTTATCCTGCGTTAAAGCACCTAGATCACAGTTTCGTACTGGAAGGAATACTCCACATCTTAAAGTGCAGAAATCCACGTAATTTCCACAGATATTGAATAATAAGTTCCTATATGCATAACATAAACTATGGAGGTCAGTGTGGTAGTTTGGGATCTAAAGGTTAACATGTGAGTATATGTTCTCCATGATAAGATCTATAAGTATACGAGGGTGGTGCCCTCTGTCAGGAAGCCATCTAACAACAGCAATAAGCGGCGCCATCTACATGCAGTGATCCGTACTAATTTTCCCGCCTTACAATTCTTCCTCTTTTTCCTGAAAATGTTCCTTTTGATGAACAGGTATACTACACACAGCGGTCACCACACTATACTATAACTAGATTGTTCCTAACAAGTACATGTAATTTGTGTCATTGTTGTCAATCATTTATTCAAATTAACAACGACTTCTATTGCATGTGTTATTCTATCTATTACATAGATATCAAGTAATTTCTTCTTTTACATTGTACTCATTAACAGGAACGGCAATATATAAAGTATAATTGTAATACTATCATATAGAAAGTAAAAAACTTTGGATTTCATATAGCACAGCCCATATCACTTCTTTTATCGAATTGCTGCTGAATATACCCATGGCGAATGTTATCATAAAGTTATGGTGGGAAGAAATACATTTGTTACTTTTTCGGGAATCTTTAGGATCAGGATGAACATGCTTAAAATATCAATAAAATACATGTAATAACAGTAACTTAAATGCATCACCGCTAGCGTAAATCCACCAGTTTTAAAATTTTGAATTGCTTCTTTCAAATACTCTCTAACTTAATAAACTAACCAATGTATCGAAGGCAAAGAGTAAAGACTTATCAATTAACTGAAAAGTTATATAAGCTGCATTTTGAAATATTGCCCCTGGAGTTTTGCGTTGGTGAAATATGACGATTGAGAGTTCCTAAATATATGATGGTTACATTGACTTCAAACCCATGGCTCCAAAGCCCCTATATGACTACGAGGACCTTTATCATTACTAAGGCTCTATTGCCCTAAGGGCTACTATAATTCCGAGCGGTCCAATTACTGTTTTATTGTTATATATACTCCATTTAATGAGTTTAGAGTGCGTCATATTACTTATCACAATTCTGGTACTCTCGCTTTAAACGCTCTTTATATGTAGGTCACAAGGCACTGAGACGAAATTCCAAATAGTCATGAACTACTACAGGTATATTTCTTCAAGTCTAAGCCTATATTTGCTGTCTAGACGTATTCTAAAAGCATCTGGTAGGGATAGAGATATAACATACAATTACCAGTTTAAAATTCACTAAATGTCAAATTTACAATATTTATCCAACTCTGATCTAAAGCATCTTTTGTCTACGGATGGACCTTTTGATTCTCTCTCCGACAGTGAAAGAATAATTCAGATATCTTTAATACTTCCCGAGATATGAACAAAAACGTGATCTCAAGACACCGAGACGTTTCAACCCTAAGTCCCGTTACTTTATTTACGCTGGTTGTGTCCTCGGTGCCGAGTCATTTCAGCCGGGAACTAGCGCGTCATTTCAGTCGATTCTCGTCTGCTTGTCAGCCTGCCGCCCAGCCATAACGCCAGCCGAACCGCTAGGTGTCTCCACCAGTATGAACGCTGCTGTGAAGCTGTTTGTGACTGTACCTATCCAGTGGATGCTGATCTAATTCCGTAATTCTTATCATTGCAGCTTGAAACAATCTGAGTGTTTAATATACCTCTTATCTGGCTTCAGTAATAGCATTATCCTAGACCTAAAGTATAGGTTAAAACATGGTTACCGCATTAGCGACTGCTGGTAAACTTTTAAAACTATGGGGCCATCCATAAGGTACTGAGGGATGGTTTGGGGGGTCAAAGATTTTGTAAATTTTGCGTATGTTACTTATTTGTTCTGTTTTGTACAATATTGAGAGGGGAGTGAGTCAAATAATTTAGAATTTCGTAAGTAATGTATGATCCCTACAACCACTCAGGTCACAAGGAGTATGTAGAAGGAATTTTTGCAACAAACACCTTAAGTATATCGTATTACCTGGAAGAACGTTTTCTATAAAAAATAAAAACGAAAGCAACAAAGATCTAATAAAAAAAACCTTGACTGACTTTACATTCTCATTTAATGCCATCATGTATGTAATGTCCTTTACTGTGATTCAGTGTGGAGACAACGGGTTTTCCCTACTTCATCATTTTACGCCAGATCTGTAGGCTATAGAGCTGATCTAAATATTTGAGGTATTTCAATACCTTCTTCTACGACAGATATGGATAATGGTATTGCAACAATCCATACGTCAACTTCTAACTGTGTTATGGGAGGTAGAATCTTTTGGCAGCCATATCGGGGGCCACGTTCTGGTTTTGCACCGGAGGTCAGAATATTCATAAGATATTTTAAACTCGTCGTTATAAGAAGTTGATATAGGTGTTCCCGAATATAAAACAAATTGTTGCTCCATACTGCAATAAGGAAACGATTTTTAAATAGAAAGTTGGCAATATCACACCACAATTTAAGTTAAATGGAGAATGTTAGGCTGGATGGTTAAGTATATACCGAGCTTATTATACGCTAAAGGGATAGAAAATATAAAACAGCAGACGTGGACATTTTAGTCCTCACTAAGTTAAAGTTCGTGGTTCATATATTGTCAATAACGTATGATTACACATATAAAAGTATTTATGTGGATTAAAAACAGAACAGGTGAGTTTTCCATCATGGTTGTTTTTATTTAAGGCAACACCTTTACATGTACATATATTTCAATCACAGGAAATCACTGGTCTTTGTTTTTATAATATTCATCATTAGCTATATTCATCAATCATTTCGTTCATCTGTAATTAATACAACGTAGATATAACGCATAACGTCACTGGCGGCATTAACATGGACAGGTTTTTAATATATTTTTTTAATCTTTTATTCAGGCTGGCAGTATTCAGCAATAAACAAGCTGGTGTCCATGTACCACCAGTGATGGTTGTTACAATTTTCAAAAATAGTTTGCTTTTGTAGTTGAAGAACATATATAAAAGACAGTTGGTGATAGAAACCAAAATTCTAAATGATTCTCCAAAGTGGAATACAGAACACAGGTAACGAAATACTGCACGGATTTTCACAGTACCTATCTGATAGGCTCTGATAGGATATTATAAAAGGGTTAGCATGGGATAATTCTCAAAGCAATCTATCGTCCTGGCAATCTATCATATAACGCATAAAATCCTATTTTCCAAGTGGTACGTATCGTATAATAACATATTTTATCATCAATAAGATAACAATTACCTATCTTGGAGTAAAATATATATAATAACATAAATCTCTAATGCATCATAGATTGTATCTTTTGAAATTGATCCAAACGAATTCTAGTCGTTACATAATGATAGCAATCAATAATAACCTTTGAAGGTTCAGTTAACCTTGACATACAATCATCATCTTGTTATAATAATCACATTTTGGCATCGAATTCTCTACAGTAATATATGTAATGCGATAAATGACAAATCTCTTGTTCTAGACGACCACTTCAAAGTGGGCCACCTTGAGTAACTATAGCAAATTACCATAGTGAGTTACCATAGCAAAATACTATAGTGAGTCACCATGGTAAGTTTCTATAGCAAACTACCATAGTGAGTTACCATAGTGAGTCACCATGGCAAACTACCATAGTGAGTTACCATAGTGAGTCACCATGGCAAACTACCATAGTGAGTTACCATAGTGAGTCACCATGGCAAACTACCATAGTGAGTTACCATAGTGAGTCACCATGGCAAACTACCATAGTGAGTTACCATAGTGAGTCACCATGGCAAACTACCATAGTGAGCTACCATAGTGAGTCACCATGGCAAACTACCATAGTGAGTTACCATAGTGAGTCACCATGGCAAACTACCATAGTGAGTTACCATTGCGAGTTACTCTAGCAAACTACCATAGTGAATTATCTATAGGGACTTACTATAGCAAGTTACTATAGTAAGATACTATAGGAAACTACCATAGTGAGTTACCATAGGGAATTACAATGGCAAGTTACCATTGCGAGTTACTATAGCAAATGACTGTGGTGAATCACTACAGTAAGTTACGACGTTGTGCTACTTTAGTAAATTCCCACAGTGAGTTAATGCCATAGAGGTTATCTCTCGTGGTTCTGCAACCTCAATTGTCCGTCTCAGCTTCCTTCAGAAAATCTCTCAGTGCCTTGTACAATCGCGATCTGCAAGAAAGAGTTATTCAATGAACATCAGGTGTTTTTTTAATATTTCTCCAAAAAGGACTATAAAAGCTTTATTAGACTTTTTTAAAATATTTTTTTATATTACAAATGACAGTTCTACACAAGGTAGATCTTCCACCGTCATTGTAAACACAATACATTATGTTGTCTGTCATACAAGTACAGGAAAAACAATAATAATGATAATGATAATGATATTGAACCGTACACTGCAGTAACCCTTAAGATTAACACTGGGATTACGTGTTTGATGAATGTATGGCTACAACAGCCACTACTTGTATATGATTGTCTCAGGAATGCTCATCCATCATCAATTCCAAACTTTATATAACTTGGATTGATACAGGTGCTACACACCAGGATACAAAATGTTTATTGGCAGAACTGTCTTATGTACAGATATGAATAAACTCTCAAATCTATAAAAAAACGAATTCAGATGAATTCAGACTAATTGTTAATCAATCTGTTTACGATATTCACAGATAACGATACAGACACTGGTTAAAACCATGAAGACTAGAAGGATGAGGATCAGTTGGCAAGACTATATGAATTTTAATGATTTTGTTAAAAATAATTATATTAACTTATGATGCAGCAATGGCCACCAGCAATAAAACATTTGGAGACATACAACGAATAATAACAGCAATTAAATGAGGATGATTAGTGACCAAAAATAGGTAATAATAAGTGGACAATTTTAGAATACGGTGAAGACAGTTTGACACTCGGACCCACCCCTTGGTGCCGCTGGTTAGTTCGCCGAACTGACGCTTGACGGCGCCACACACACAGTGGCTGGCTGGACAGTAGCCGGCCGCACAGTTATTTCTACACCAGCCATCCATACCGGAGATGTGTTGGAAGGGACCCTCAGCTGCCTGCAAAGTAAAATACCCAGTTCCTTATCATTTCAGCACTGTAAGAAGTCTTTCAACAAAGGAATGGATATAGACTCAGTAGCGGTTGCCGTTGTAGTGCGATAGTTTGTTACCCTGTCATAAACCGTTCGTGAAATACTAATCTTTTCATTTATTTACATTAAAATCACATACAAATAGTAGAACGTCCAATAGTCCGTGCTAGTTGAATGGAAGAACGGGTCCAGAAGCATGCACATATTGAGTGGGCGATAATAACGGATTATCATAGGGTTACAAACTATCGCAGCACACCGGCTATTCATACTTAGACTACTATTGAGCTAAGATCGTATAGATACATGTATTGTTCAATAAAAAAACGACCCTACTATTCATAGGGGAGGAAGTTTTTTCAGATGGAAAAAAGTCACAACCCAGTAATCAAATAAAAAGAATTTGAACGAGGCAATTGGATTGAGACGATAGCAGGTAGGGATGAAGCTACAAATTGTTTGGAAAGGAATCTGGGTTCTTAATCTGAACGTCCAGTTCTTTTCTATCTTGATATTTTTAAGGCTAAACACTGCGACACATAAAGATCTACCGATGGTACAATCCATAATTAGAACCAAGAAACTAGATGTACAAGTGTGCTATGATATACTGATATATATTGATATTTGATAAAGTCAAACTGTGCTGGTGAATTTTTCTTAAAAGAAATATACGATATGGCAGGTTTTTCCTAGCAGATTTTCTGGAAGAAAAAGTGAAAAGAATATAACAATTAAAAGAAGAAATATAAAAAAAATGTAAGAAGAAATAGTAGAAGAATTAAAAGAGATAGAAGAATATTGTTGAAGAAGAAATTGTAGAAAAGAAATAAAATAAAAATCAGTATAAGAAATATAATATAGGTAGAGGTCGACTACAAGAAAAGAAAGTAGAAGTAAAAATAGAGACATATAATCACACCATAAACACAATACTACAAACTACTCACCCTGCAGTTGTCGGTTGAGGGGCTGGGCGTTGGCTGTGCTGTAGCCGGTGCTGGGGTGGCAGGGGCGGGTGTCCAGGGTGTTGGGGTGGCAGGGGCGGGTGTCCAGGGTGCCGGGGTGGCAGGGGCTGGTGTCCAGGGTGCTGGGGTGGCAGGTTTGGGGGTGGCAGGACGGGGTGTCTGGCTCACACCGCTGTTGGTGATGGCCACGTTAGCACAGCTGTAGAACTCCTCCTGAGGTCCGCAGCCAACGCACGACGTACCGTCAGGGTCCGTGCCGAAACTGTTACCTGAGATATGGGTTTAAAATGTCGTCTGAGATACGGGTAAAAAAAGTCATCTGAGATACGGGTAAAAAAAGTCATCTGAGATACAGGTAAAAAATGTCATGTGAGATACGGGTAAAAAAAAATGTCATGTGATATACGGGTAAAAAAATGTCATCTGAGATACGGGTAAAAATGATATCATCTGAGATACGGTAAAAAATGTCATCCGAGATATTGGTAAAAAGGATGTCATATGAGATATGGTTAAAAAAAAAAATGTCATGTGAGATACAGGTAAAAAATGTCATGTGAGATACAGGTAAAAAAAAAAGTCATCTGAGATACAAGTAAAAGATGTCAACTGAGATACGGGTAAAAAAATGTCATCTGAGATACGGGTAAAAATGATATCATCTGAGGTACGGTAAAAAATGTCATCTGAGATATTGGTAAAAAGGATGTCATGTGAGATATGGTTAAAAAAAAATGTCATGTGAGATGCAGATAAAAAATGTCATCTGAGATATGGGTAAGAAACGTCACACGAGATATAGGTAAATAATGTCATTTACAATACAGTTAAAAATGTTATGTGAGATGTGTCACATGTGAGGACTGACCTGGAGGCATTATGCTGTAGTGAAAGGGTTATTTGGGGCTCTACTGTAACACTAGCAGATATGAAGACTGACCTGTATGGTAGTCACATGGAGGCATCATGCTGTGGTGAAAGGGTTAAGTGGGGCTCTATGGTAACACTACTAAGACAGCTACACACTTCACCGACTGTTCCCGATTCTGAGTAGGCCTTTTGAATAGCGGTTATATGTATCCCCCCCATTTGATTTGTAGGGTAGCCAGAGGCGATGGTAAACCTGAAAACCATTTCCCGATATCATAATTAGAACAGAAGTTATCAAACTTTGAATTATTTTCTATGACGCCACACCTGCAGCCCGTGGCTCACCACGGCTCGGGTGCCAGTGGTTCTCTTTGATCTCACTCGGGTCGCTGTACAAGGCGTTATCTTAGCCTGGTATAAACGTCCACAGGCTTAGCATTAGGAACTCGTTCTCAACAGGCTTGCGAGAACGGTAACTCGTTCTCAACGGGTCATAAAGAGATGAATATTTCCGGGCTAAGATAAAATCAGAAACATATTTGTGCTTGGTCTGAGTCCCTATTAACATCTCGTTTGGTGCGCTTCAGAATATTATCGCCTCGTTCATATTACTGAGCACTCCAAACTCGATGGCGAACGAGGACACAGACCAAACACTCATCAATTTCCTTCTTAATATAAAAGTGGAGAGATGTGATCGGCTAGCGCTGGTCTGTTGCTGCATAAGACTATAAAGTGGAATTCTCCTTCCCGATTAAAAGCGCTGATCGGGTCAGTGAGAATCTGTGGTAGATGTTGCTGTCTAAAGCATGGTTCCTACTAAGCGATTTTGGGGCATCTAGAGGGCACCAGTCAGCGGCTATTAGCCAGAATTTCCAGGAATTTGCCGAGTCGCCTGGTGGGAAAAGATGGCAAAATCGTTGGCGACTACTACCGTACCCCCCGTTGTTCGGGCTTGAGTCGGCGACTGGATTCTCACTTAAAAGGGGACCTCTTGCAATTCAATTTCAAACATGTTTGGAATATATCAGGGCATAATCGTCGACTATGGCCTCTCATCTGCTGTACGACTGTCGTTTCCCGGCGAGTAGGTCTGGCAGTAGACTCAGCGGCAGGAATCGCCAAGTGGGAATAGGCCTCTATGGGCTTTAGACTAGCTGATATGAATACTGACCTGTGTGTAGTCACATGGAGGCATCATGCTGTGGTGACAGGGTTAAGTGGGGCTCTACTGTAACACTAGCTGATATGAAGACTGACCTGTGTGTAGTCACATGGAGGCATCATGCTGTGGTGACAGGGTTAAGTGGGGCTCTACTGTAACACTAGCTGATATGAAGACTGACCTGTGTGTAGTCACATGGAGGCATCATGCTGTGGTGACAGGGTTAAGTGGGGCTCTACTGTAACACTAGCTGACAGGAGGACTGACCTGTGTGTAGTCACATGGAGGCATGCTGTGGTGACAGGGTTAAGTGGGCTCTACTGTAACACTAGCTGATATGAAGACTGACCTGTGTGTAGTCACATGGAGGCATCATGCTGTGGTGACAGGGTTAAGTGGGGCTCTTCTGTAACACTAGCTGACAGGGGGACTAACCTGTGTGGTAGTCACATGGAGGCATCATGCTGTAGTGTCAGGGTTAAGTGGGGCTCTACTGTAACACTAGCTGACAGGGGGACTAACCTGTGTGGTAGTCACATGGAGGCATCATGCTGTAGTGTCAGGGTTAAGTGGGGCTCTACTGTAACACTAGCTGACAGGGGGACTGACCTGTGTGGTAGCGCCACTGGAGAACACAGAAGTCACACGTGAGGCCGGCCGGCAGTCGCAGGCCCACCTTGTGGAAGGCGTGTCCCACCTTGGTGACTTTCTGAAAATACCAACAAATAATCACTGAACAAAATACTGTTACTGAGAAGTCGCACGAGATAAATAAACAGGAGATAGTAAAGAGACAGACACTGATAGAGAAACAGAGACATTTATAGACACAGAGAGAATGATGGAGACACACACAAAGGGGGTATGAGGCAAGCAGGGAGTGGGAGAGAGAGAAACAGCCAAGTAGATGGAGAGAAAACCAAGAGAAAGAGACAGATCTAGACATACAGACAAGAGAAGCCAAATAAATAGACAGGCAAATAGAGAGATGATAAATTGATAGATAGAGCAAGAAGGCAATGAAGATGACAGAAATGGATATTGACAATGGCTCTAGTCCTTATACATGCCCTTTAATATATTGAAGTTTCGTGACTGAGAACAAAAGTGTGCAGGCATTAACATGGATCAAACGCAAGCTATCAATGAAGTGACTGCCTCGGTATAATGTGCTCTACGGAATAATCTATAAACTAAATGGTAATTTTCATACACATCTTGTTTATTATGCCTATTAAAATTGCTGGTATATATTTTCAGGCATAGGTAAAACATGCTTCGATCAAGTATCATTTTATATAGTAAATCATGGCTTAACATTAAGATTTCTTCTCTTTTTTAATTTATTTTTTTGCCAATGAGTTATTCTTTTTCTGTTGTTTACACCATTCATTCCAATTTTTGTTCCTTAAACAATCTTAAATCTTTTCAACGTTTTCAAAAAACTTTTCAGTAAACAATTCCAAACAGAAATTCGTAATGATGTGGTCAAACTATTGCTCTTTTTTTTATTAAAAAAAAAAAAAAATTCTATCTACAGTGACCTATGTATATACCTTTTTCAGATCTAAGTTTTTTCTTTTCACCCTTAAATTAGTTGCCACCCTTGTATTCCAACTTACAAACATTAATCCATTGCATCAGTGTTATCTTATCAGCATCAAGTAATACAATTGTCATTTAAGTTGATCATCTGAATCGTTTGGGTTGTTCTTAGGAAGACCTCGTCTCTTATTGATTGTTCATAGTCACTTTGTAAAGACAGCTTTGTGTCCTTAAGACCAAATCCTGTGTTAAGATTTTGATCTATTTGAATGCAATATATTCTGAAGTTCATTTTTCATCAGTCTGCCATGGCTGCTACAGTCATGTGTTTATATGTTTCCGACATTGTTACTAACTACTATTGTAAATTCCGAATATTAGGTGTTAAAGTTTTCCTGTTTTATTGATATCTATGTAATCATAATAAGATGTAAATCAAATATCTCAAATGTTTACCATGTACAATGTACAATAATCATAAACAACCATTGTTACATAGCTTATGGTGGTTATGAAATATGAGAATTAGGATGAAGAATATACACATGTTTTGATACAATGTATTACTAATGTTTACTGGAAATAAAAGCTTCTTTTAAAAAAATTCATAAACAAGATCTCAAGATAATTTTCTCCAGAAATAAAGAAAATTCTAATGGTAATGAAGGAATGAAGCTCATTTAAAAAAAGTCCATGCAAACTATGAACAAAGGTTTCTCTCTTAATCGATACATTGTGCTCTTAATTCCTATAAACCATACTCACATATTTCGTTCCACTGCCGTCCTCCAGGGGGAGCAGGTTCTTGTCGAGACATGCCTGCGTGATGGGGACTGTCCTGTCTGTCGGGGCGCACAGTTTGAACTCGAAGAAACCCTTGTGTGATGCTGTCAGCTCCACCTCGGCCGTGAACGCCTGCAAGGGTACAAACTCGTCCAGTCAACCCGGAAGTAGGTGGCGCTACGAACAGCCTTCTAGCCATGGGGGCGGCCATCTTGGCAAAGCACCTACGTAATGCTAAGCCTATGACCGATTTGAAAGTAAATTCATACTATTTTAATGCATGGGGATGTGTTAAATAATTCTCACGTAATTCCCTCAATCAGACATCCCTTGAAGTTTCAGTTCAAATGATCATGTGATGGCCTTACTATGTGAGCCAGTATTTCATATTTCACCCGATTATTGCTTCTGAAATGATAAATTATCGGTGGGAGATATTCCTATGAAATGATATCTCACATACACGCCATTTTGTGTTGGCGATTCAAAATATCATGTATGTGAGATATCACTTCACAATAATATCTCCCACCGATGATTTAGTGTATCAGAAGCAATATCAAGTGAAAATAAGAAATTATAGCTCACATACACATCATTTTGTGTTGGCCACTCCGGAAATTGCTGCATTTCTCACTTGGTGTGTCCCCAGCATGAAATAGGCCTCCACTGACCTAGACTGGTCGTACCCTGCCCCAATAAAATATGAGAAAGGTAACGCCCAGCTAGACCAACGAGTGAGCGACTTCGATCTTTCGTTGGTTCCCCACTGATTTGCAGTGGCAAGGATAACCAGCACAGCCTCTCTCCCTCATGCCCCAGTCACGCTTTTCTTGAACGTTTTAGTACGCTTCTCAACGTTCATCAACGTTCATCAACGCTTATCTACGCTTCTGTACGCATTGTGGCGTTTTTCGGCGCATTCCGACTTTCCTTTCCGCATCTCCGCGTATTGCGGCGTTTTGCGGCGTATTTTGAGATTCCAAAATGCGTAGAAGAACGTAGACGTGCGTACACGGAAAAACGCCGTTTTTTACGCCAGTGTGACGGGAGCATCATGCCCCAGTCACACTGGCGTAAAAAACGGCGTTTTTCCGTGTACGCACCTCTACGTTCTTCTACGCATTTTGAAATGTACTAATACGTTGTAAAACGCCGCAAAACGCGGAGATACCTAAACGAAAGTCGGAATGCGCCGAAAAACGCCACAATGCGTACAAAAGCGTAAAGAAGCGTTGATGAACGTTGAGAAGCGTTCTAAAACGTTAAAGCAAAGCAAACAATACGTTCTAAATCCGTTCCAAATCCGTAGCTAATACGTGGTCCCCATCAATTCAAATACGTAGGAGAAACGCCGAAATTTACGCCAGTGTGACTGGGGCATCACGAGGTTCCCCATATAACTAATGCGTTTTCCCGTGTACGCATGTCTACGTTCTTTTACGCATTTTGAAATATACAAATGCGTTGTAAAACGCCGCAAAACGGGGAGATACGTAAAAGAAAGTCGGAATGCGCCGGAAAACGCCACAATGCGTACAGAAGCGTAAAGAAGCGTTGATGAACGTTGAGAAGCGTTCTAAAACGTTAAAGCAAAGCCAACAATACGTTCCAAATCCATTCCAAATCCGTAGCTAATACGTGGTCCCCACCAATTCAAATACGTAGAAGAAACGCCGTTTTTTACGCCAGTGTGACTGGGGCATTATCTACACTTCTGTACGCATTGTGGCGTTTTTCGGCGCATTCCGACTTTCCTTTACGCATCTCCGCGTATTGCGGCGTTTTGCGGCGTATTTTGAGATTCCAAAATGCGTAGAAGAACGTAGAGGTGCGTACACCGGAAAACGGCGTTTTTTACGCCAGTGTGACTGGGGCATTATACTTGGTCCCCACCAATTCAAATACGTAGAAGAAACGCCGTTTTTTACGCCAGTGTGACTGGGGCATTACTAATACTTGATTATAACGTACGATGATACAAAACAAAGTATTGTCCTACCCTTGATAAAAAAATACCATAGGCTTAACATTGGATTTATTTATGTCACAGGTGTGACACAAAGTGTCGTTTATGTCACTGCTTTCTAATACTGAAAAAATGTGGAAGCAGGGTGAGATAAAATCTAGACGCTACTCGTTTGAGTTTAAGTTTACTTATGTCACTCATTTTGTTGTTTCCGTAATGTCACTCGTCTTTGACTATTTGAAATTATGGAGTCAACAAAATGTGTGACATAAATAAACTCAGACTCAAACTCGTGATGTCTCTTGATAATATCAACCTTTCAAAAGATAAAAGATGATAATATCAACCTTTCAAAAGATAAAAGATAATTTGTTAGGCCACTCAAAAACACAAACTTGTTTCTCATCACCACGCGCATCAGAAAAAACGATTTTAGAAGATTTTTTTTTTTTTTTAAATAGATGAATCTTGATATATTATGAAAGGTATGTGTATTTGGTATCAAATTAAAGCTCCTGATGTCAGGGATGCATTAAATGTATAGCCAGTAAAAATCTGAAAACCCAGCGTAAGCAGACACCCCGCGTATGCAGCCACTTTGGCCCGGATCGGAGGGTGTCCGCTTATGCGGGGTTTTACTGTATGTCTGACATCTTTGATATAGCCCCCCCCCCAAAAAAAAGCGCCCTCGTCATATTTTTCATGGCTTGGTGATGAGAAACAATCTTTTTTTTTTTTAGTGGCCTTAGAATGTTTTTTTTTTTAAAAAAGATAACAGATTTCACCAGGCCCTCTAGCGGCTAAACCAGCGTAAAAATGGCGGGCACTACCCATAATCCACCAAAAGAAATGGCAGGCGTTACCTGGCCTTATATGTAAGTTATAATAGGCTATCATTCCTGGAATTGTTTGGTTGTATCTAGCTATAATGTTCTGCAACGTTCTGTCCTGTAAGATATGAGGGAAGTTCTCTTCACATTCCTAAGATACATAGTCCAACCTCTCATGAGTTTGGTTTAGGTTCTGTATTACGAAAGGATTTATTTTTACCAATGTTAAAACTGTCCGTTATTCTATGTATGTCTCTTTTCCTAAAAAAACACCCAATCAGCTAGAGATAGGGTGGGATGTTATCATGTCTCGCCCTCTGTAGCTTAACTCATTATTACCTCATCCCACAATTGTAAATCTTGTATTTACCTTTAGAAGAGGACCGTTTTTGTACATGAATCTTGTGAGTTATCAGAATGGCCAGAATACCTGCCATGGCAGAGGCCATTGTTGTACCTTTTTGTGCAAATAAAAAAAAAAAAAATCTTATTATGTTGTTCATGGATAATTTACTGTTGTATTGAATCTTAATTCCATGTACATTTGAGAAGTGCCAATAAACTGCTTAAAAAAACAACATCAACAAAAAACAAAAAAAAGAGACACAGAGGCCAGCAGGCCTCCAGGCCAGCACTGACCTGGCCAGGTGTGTAGACGCCGGCGATCTTGTCGGTGTACAGCTTGCCGCCCAGCTCATGGTCGTACGGACCGCCGTACTTGTCGCCGCACACGCCGCACTTCCCGCCATTCGTCTGCCACTGAGTCTGCAACAACCACGTCAGGCAAAACACGTGTTAGCTACTTATAGGGCACAGAGTGATTGCTACTTCTGCCATCACCCACCAGGAAGATAGTGGCGCTGAAGTCGGGGTAGACTGGCTCCAGTCCCTGCATCCTATGGCTACCCTCCTCACTGGGATACATTCCTGGGCCAGTCAGAGAAGGATACATACTAAAATAAACTTTATTCTGATTGTGATTAATCATTTAGTGAATGTTCATAATCAAAGACTTGAGCAAGTCTATAGTCGGGGGCTCAACCGCTGTAAGGGGTCATCCATAAAATGTGTACGCACTGAGGGGGTGGTTTGAGGAGGTGGGGGTGGGAGGGATAAAAAAAAGTGTATACCCCTTCTGTGTTCTATTGCGTACACGATTGGGAGTCGGTGTGTGTGTGTGGGGGGGGGGGGGGGGGGGGTGAACAATTGTGAAAATATTGGGTACGTACTTTATGGGTGTCCCCTTATCAGTTATAAATCAATTGATTATCGTGAGAAGATGCTAGAGCACCTCTATTGGAAGCCGAGAAAAATATTCATCGAGGGCTACACACACCACCTGGTATTTAGATTATGTCAGGATTGATAGAATATTTCCTTAAGGTCACCTTGCATTCAGGTATATTTCCATCTGTTTTCTGAGAACAACCTGACCCCTGCAACTGCTCCTACACCTTTAAACACACATGACCACACATCCACTCACCCCGCCCCACCCTCCACACCTCCCATGACACACATGTCGTCTCCCACCATCTCCCTTGTGTTTTCTCTGGGTTTTATTTGACTTTTGATTTTCTCGACCTTTACCCATCTGTCACAACAGGTGTCACAGACCTCATATCGCCATCCCAGCACACTGTGTGGGAAGGATCCAAATACAGCAGGAACACAGACAGTTAAAGTCTTCTCTGCAGTCATTGAATAGCATAGAAACCAGACAAGGAAACAACAAGCCTTGAGCTAAATAATCAGGATAAACTGTAATTAATCAAATTCGAAACAAGCGGAGCACTTCTGGGAGTACAAGTGAGTGGACACGACCTTTGAAGTATCGATAGGTACGTAGGAGTATGAAAAAGAGGATCACATGTGATGTCCTACGGGTTAGGGCACTCAGAATATATAAAGTGGTAAAACTGACTGGGAGTTTCATCTGTGAAATCACAGACTGGCAAATGCTTGCCCCGACGCTGTTAGGTATGCCTGGTATGTTTACTCTTTATCATATACCTTAAAATGCTTTGGATTAATAAGAAATTACCTGCAATCACATGCAGGTAATTATCCCACTACCTATGGCATCGGGATATATCTGATCAATAATTTCACCGTGTATTTTAAAAATATTTTCTTATTGAGCAACCATTTTCTCATCAACATTTATGATACATACAGTAGAACCCCGCCTAACGGACACCCCGCGTTAACGGACACCTTTGCTAGGAACGGTTCCCTTTATAAGATGTTTATTTCAAGCTCGCGTAAGCGGACACCCCGCGTAAGCGGTCACTTTGGCCCGGAACGAAGGGTGACCGCTTACGCGGGGTTCTACTGTACACGATGATGATTCAAGTGAACATTTCAAGAAAGTTTACAAACACATTCTGCAGTCCAGGCCTTGACCACGAATTCTTACGCTTGAACTAAGCAATTTTGTTCAGTAGGTAGGTTCTGAGATCCGAAATACTTACAAAGAAATATTCATAGTTCAGAAAATTGATAATAAAATCTACCTTTCTGGTCATTTTCTTTAAGATACACACACTTTCGAAACCTGGGAGCAGCTGATACAAAAAAATTTCAGGAAGGGCGGAAAACACATAAAAAAGTTCCAGCGAGAAAGCTACAGAAAAAGCATAGCATATAAAACTGCCAACCTCTGGAATAATCTAAATCAAGAAATCAGAATACTGAATACTTTAAATGACCTTAGCAACTTCACTTAGAGGAGCCTGACTGCCAGTCAGAACCTATATCTCTAAATCGCCTATGAGAACTATAACAGGTGCCTATAGTGAGTTTCCCCCTGCCCCTCTCTCTCTGACATTGATAGTGAAATCATGATTCACACCTCATTAACATCATCTGTATATATCATCCATTGTCGCTCAACAGTTATGTAAACATAAGAGAGTATCTACTGTTACATACTAGAACTGACCCTAAATGAACGAGGTTTACTTTACTTTGTTTGAAAATCATACCTAGAAATACCAATCCAACCAGATGGCCGCTGAAGCCCACTGAAAACTTGGTCTCTGTACCCCAGTGGAAACTCCAGGTAAGATAAAAGCTTAAAAAACAATTACATTTATAAATAGTGGATCGCACGTCTTTACCTTAATTATAGTGGATCAAGGTGGTCCCGGATTTAACCCCACCAGAGCTTATGTAGTGTAGTTCTGGTGGCCAGTGTAAAGTGAGGTCTGCCAACTGGATCTTATATTGGCAACTAACCCCCGTCTGCGCTGAGCTACGACATGGGGACTGGGTTGGTTAAATCACATACGTTATCTGCTGTGTGCACCTCAAACCAAATACTTTTATTCAATTTCAGTTCTGAAAGCAGATCTACCTACTAGGAAACATTATTAGCCTAAAGAATTAATAATGAAAACTAGCTTTATATTCATTATATCTTTTAAAAATATACATGAGAGGAAATAAGAAATGTTAAATTGGGTTCGAGAGTACAAAAACGACTCATTCTCCAAGCAGCACAATGCGGCCACAGATGTAACCTGACCAGAGCAAACGTAGTGTAGCTCTGGCGGCCAGTGTAACTGGATCTGATTTCCCAGGATATCTCCCGGTTCTGCCGCCTGGTGTCCCCACCTGTGCTCTAGTGTCGCCCAGTATTTGAGGCTTTTATATTCAAATAAACGATATGACTATATTTCTCCCATAAGCCTCTCTGTTCTTATTCAAAAACTGACGCACCTGAGATATAGATTGCCATGTGTAACACTTTTTATGAGTAACATGAAAGTTTCCTAAACCAATTAAGAGTTAAGTGTTTATCATCAGGCTCTTACTAGTAATGTTGGTACTTTTCTTGGAGGCTGTTAAAGATAAGATAGTGTCCCTTATTTTTTGACGTGCAAAGACATTACACCAGTTACCGCATGTGATAGGTAAAGGTGCACCACCTTGACCACTACTATCCAGCTTTTCTGTAAAAAAAAAGTCCTAGCAGCGTATGTCAACGTGCACACGTGTTTCTGAACCACGTTTCACGTTCTACACGTAGTACCAGCCCTCTAATAGGCCCAGCCCGGGACCTGTTACACAAATATCGTCCATACTTGTAGTTGTTATGACTGTGTGACACGTGAGGGGGCGGTGCGGCAGGTCGGAGGTGCAGGACACACGAGTAAGACGGTGCGCGGCACGATGCTCTAACAGGCACCTTACAACAGCTGCCGGCATGTCCAACCTCCGCGCTTTCTTTTTGCCGTGTGGTATGGTGACACAGACGGTGCACGGGTGAAGACCCCAGAGAGTCCTGCTTTTATTGCTTCGTTTGTGTATTTTTTTTTGCATGTGCAGGTATCTGTTTTTTCTCAGCATGACGCGTACTTCCTTTACTGAGTGTGATACACACCGCGCGATGTTTTACCAGCAACTTGTAACAAAGGACTATTACAAGCATAGAACACTAACAAAAAAGGAGAAAACATCAATTTCGATCCCAATACCTTCTTATTTTAAATTTGCTATATCTCCCCAAGATTATCTATGTTTCCTTTCGAAACTTTCTCCTTTCATGTCATTTTAAAAAGTTATTTATTTTCCAAAAGTTATGATATGATATTGTGTAGACCTATGTTGCGTAGTCGTGCTACTTCTCTGTTAAATCATCTCATTTCATCCCCATCAATTGTATAGCCTTATTAGCCTTCCTATTGGTCAAGGATATACTGAAAAGTATACCATAAAAGAGATTCATATCTTTATGAATGATGTGTCGAGATCAAGCAGATACTGAATCTTAACTGTATTCCCAGCTGATACTGTACTTCAATCCATGAAATGGAAGACCACCCATGAGGTGAATTTTGGATAGATGAAAAAAAGAAGAACAGATCTAGGCATTTAATTCAAATAAATTTCCCCTTGATGGAGAGGGCTTTCTTAAAAAGTTCAGATTTTGGTCGTTCGGTTAGGGGTCTCACACCCACTGAAATTCTATTTTATAATAGTTAGAAACTCTCACATTTCACCAATCTTATCATTTAAATCATATACCCATCAATGGATAGATAGCATGAAGTGGAAGATCCTTCGTTTATTTCATCTTAACAGTTTACCTCTAATTAGTAACTAATCCACAGAGATCTTTTTTAATTTGTCTCTCCTTAGACCACAATTTATCAAAGACTGTAACTTATCAGTTTAAAATAGGTAGAAAATAGTATTAGATTCTTAGAACATCGTTGCCACAATGATATTTATTTTGTTGACAATTTATAAAAAATTAGAGTAAATAAAATTGAATTAAGGTCTATATAACCCTTTCCTTATGTAAGCAGCGGGTATGAGCGTGTAGCCCACGCTCAATAACATCACAATAGTCAGAACATATTGCTGTACTTTTCGTTTGTAAATTATCTTGGCACCAACAACAATCAGTAACCATCTTGTTAATGCAGACATAATGATACGTATCTGTAATTTCATTGAGATATTGTCGTTATAACTCTCTTACCTACTGTAACATACACGAATAGCATGGGATTGAAAGGGGATCTAGATAAACGCATGTACACAATTAATGGACATAAATTAACGGTACTTTATAAGAAAAAAATTTTCATTTTAACTATGTTCTATCCTTAGATTTAAAACAAAAGAAATTCTTGCCGACACCCGTTCACATTAACGTAGACATTATACAAATGTCACCCACTTTCTTTTTAAATGATTTATTATTTTGTTTTACTGTCATCATGAAAACTAATGAATACATTATCTCTCCTCTATACAAGGGTAAACTGCTGCAACTGGTATTGATGATTGTACCTGTATTGTTAAGGCACTATAGAGGAAACCTATGAAGGTTTAGGGTTGAACCGCGTAGTAATTCACAAGGCGAGGCCGCGTGAACTTAGTAGTGATTCAAACGAGGTGGGTTCTAGTTCTGCCCATAAACTTGAATAGGTTTCTGAATGTATCTCACCCTTCACATTGACTAATAGGCTAACTTTTCTGAAACAATCTCCGGTTTAGCATTTTGTCTAGATACTCCATGGGCGTTGGGTACCAGATCCTACAGTTAAGCCTATGGTGAAAAACACCGGTGCTGAGATGATGTCCTGTATCACAATGCATTGTTATTGTGGTAAGCAATAGAAGAACACTAATAACTGTGAATTGTTTGTCGACATGTTCATTTGATCAAATAAAAAGGTCAAAGTTGAATGTATGCATAAGTTTAAACTGCTGAACACCCACATATCAGCTTATCTACAACCTGACTGCAAGGAGAAATAAGAAATAGTTAGAAAAAATATTCTCGAATGTGACTCGTGACTAAAATTATTCCCAATCCAAAAACAGCCCTGATGTTGGTACCTCTGTGTAGATCCCTCAAGTTTGCTTTTATTTGTACTGAGGCAAGGCTCGTGGTCTCTAATTGACCTAAGTACCACTCGTGCAATCCATTAATGTCTAGCATGTAATCAACATGCTTTATCCCGTTAAATAACTAAATACCACAGAATTAGGACAATGCAATTTCCTGAATAAATACACCAATGACCCCTGTATAATGAGTAAATATCAAGTTCCCCGACAAGGCCAAGGTAATTAAATCGTAACATTTAATGGATTTGTCTGAGAACAAGCGCTTCTATAAATAATTGTGTGAATTGTACTTTTTTTTCGCACTGGAATCCCCCCCAATGCTATTCTACACAAATGAATTTCAGCATATCATTGTGAAATGTATTCACAATGGATCATTTGTGTCTATATTTTGTCCTTGTGATTTCTACGAAACACCGGCTGAGTTCTGATTAAATCGGTCAGTTTAATCAGTGTCGCTGCAATCAACGTCAACAGTTGATCGATTCATGATTTATGGCGTCGCTTCACATTCAGTCCCTTACCAAGAATGACCTAATATCCTTGGAGTAAGGCTACCAGGCCAGCAGACGTCCCTCCTCTATTCATGTAGTCTGATGACCTGAACAGGTCGGATACATACATGGATATAGGGGACAGAGCCATTGTTAGTTCATGAAACAGTCAACTGGGACCTGTTTCACTAGTTTCGTGACATGTCTAGATGGCGTCTGTGACATCATACGGACAGATCAACACAAGTCGTGGCACTTAGGACAAGACAGACCCCAAACACAGTGTGTCCGGCTTCAAAAGTATTAGACAATTTCATTTCCTGTGGGAATTAAGCAATGAAACATTAACACAAATAAGGGATACATATAACCTATAATCGTTCCAAATATGAAGAAAATTGTCCGCTCCGATCCGCTGATAGTTGACATCAACTGTGACATCCGTTTTGAAACCCGACAAAATTGTTTCCGCTGTTGCTTGCACTTTTGGTGCCGCTGTTGATGTCTGACTAGGCCTAAAGTCATGAAACTACTGAAACAGGTCCCTGGTCACCGAAAGTATGGCACCGCCATTCGGGGGACAAAGCTTTCAAAGATTAACCATGATTCCATTGTCAGTATTTTTCTCACATCAAAGGCTCTTTACACACATATATGAGCAAGGCTAGCCTTGTGACAGTGCCTATTATCACTCACTTACTTTTGCATCTCCAATAATGGAGGACACCTACTCGGGGGGCTAAATGGCGGCGCCCAGGGGCCATACCTATCTGTCCTATAGGGGACATAGCTTTTTTCATATGGAGGCCGCCATCTGTAGGCCAGCGCACTGGAGCCTAGGCCTTGCCCATAAATTCCCACTCTCAGACCAGGCAATTTTGTTCTATGTGAGTTCTGAGAGCCGAAAGAAATATTCATAACTCACATTATTGGTAACAAAGTCTACCTTAATAGTCATGTTATTAAAAAGAAACAAACACGAAGGGAAATAAGAATATGGAAAAATGGTTTCAAGAGTAGGAAATTGTACACTCTCCAAGCATAGGTCCTGGCAGTAGAAAATATCTGCGGGGAGAGTCACAGACACTTTCAGCTACTAAGTCAAGTTGTCTGCGGATTTAACCCCACCAGGGCTAACGTAGTGTGGCTCTGGTGGCCAGTGTATCTTCCGGCAGATCTACCATAATCTGCGATCATGGAATATTGCGCTGAAGAAAAGCAGATGTTTTTCCGATTTGTTTGCACTTTTCTTGTCTGAGTAAAAGAAATTATATTGCTCTTTTTACTTCCTTCTCTTTGTGAGTAACATCCGGAATATGCACGAAGAATGTTGCACACTAGGAGTTAGCAGAAAGAACGAGGAATACTAAACTAGGTACAAATATTAATGTCAGACCACGAAGCGATAACCCTCTCTCTGTGCAGAAAAAGAAACAAATAGAGAACAGAAATGGAATTAAAAAAAGAGTTGAAATGTTTATGCTTATGCCTTGATTTAATATTTTCTGCCATATTAAGAAATCATAAATCTTTCTGATGAACTTGTGACACGTCATAATAGGAAAACAATCAGGCAGATGCTACCTTAGGTTTCAGTGTTATATGTCTGTTTTACGGGTTAGACGTGTAAATGTGTGATTCTAGACAAGATATTTCTCTAGACTTATCCTCAGAATGGAATATGACTCAAGCTATACGTAGACTGAAGTAGAATGAGACTCGGAATCAATATTGACGTCCACAGATACAACTGACACAATAAAACACACCGTGTATCCTACTCCATATCGAGTGTTTACATACGTTGGTTTTATAGGAGAATTACAGGCCACCGCAAACATCCAAACGGGATACAACAAGACTAAACTCTAATAAAAGATCGCCGACTGGCGCCGACGAGGTGCGACAGGACACGAGGTATCAAACATCTTAGAAATTATTATATACCCATGCAGTATATTTGATAAAAACGTACTCCTGCTCCCTGTGCAGTGTGAATTATATATTGAACCCTGGGCAGTACACTGTTATACTGAACACATTGAAACATCAGCAGTGCGTGAGCTTTCATGTAGACATATTTTCTATGCCAATATATGTTAAGATTTTATTAATTTGGGGTATATTATAAATATTCATAGAACGACCTACCATGCTTGTAATGCTACAAAAGTCGATGGGAATTGATGTTATTTACAGAACTCGTAAAGAACACATATTCCCCATCCGTTTTGTAGCATGTATAACATGGTCAGGTCATTATAAATAAGTACAGATTAGCTGAGGTTCATTTACCATGTCTTCCCCAATCTGAATCTGATTTCATGAAAACAAACTTATACTTTGACACGAAAATTATACCTAATTTCATTTTTGATTCATCTCAATTAGGATCTGGCTACAGGGAACAAGTGTGTTTATGCAGCAGCATTAATGTCTTTGCTCTGGCTGTCTGTCAAACACCAACTGACATTAAATGCCAATATGGACAGTGTAACTGTGATTTAAATGATAAGAATATTTCATTGATGAGAAATAAAAGTCCGCTACAATTCATTTGTACTATGGAAATGATGGCTTAATGATGTATGATTTTTTTAGATAAAACTACCAATAGTTGCTCCAGTTTCCGAATGGTAGACAGTAGAAAATGTAATCCTCAATTACACGAATTAGGGCTAACCAGGAGATTGGAGGTAATGCGGAACAGAAGAAGACCCAGTAACCAAGGACGCCCTGGTCACGTGGTCGCACCGGTCACGTGGGGACGCGGGTTGCAAACCTGCCTCCCTGCCCTCGGCCACTCCCTCCAAGACCACCAGCGAACTCAAATACCACCCAGTCTACAAAACCTGTTACCTCCCTCTATTACATACTATACTCTGTAGGGTTATTTCAATAGATCGTGACCAATATTCATGAACTTATAATTACTCCTAAATTTCTCTAGTTATTTTCCAAAATAAAATGTGCCTCAATAACTTTTCGGTGTTATTCATTAGGCAGAGAGACTGCTACATCAGACTGAATTCTCAGGATAGAGATTTAGAGAGATCAGAAAACACAAATATTAGATTTTATTTTCAGCATGGCTAAAAATAAATTTGTAAGAGAAGAATTACATCTGAGTGTAGAGATAAAAAAAATACGACAGGTTTGAGTTCATCTCTACAGCAGAGTCTCACCCTCAGTGTATTTCAGTCTTCAAGCCTAGATCTGGTTAACTGTGTATTTATGTGGGGGTGAAGCTCCTAGCAGATACTTTCGAAATCATAATCATAATGAAGTTCCTATAGAAACAATAATCCAGATACTGAGATCATTTCAAAAGAAAAGGCTAATTATCAGTCCACTAAAATACGGCAGTGAACGCATAACTAACTTCATTTCTGACCAGATGATAACGGTCACAAGGATGTAAAGACGTGAATTTTTTATCCCATCTGTATGTACAACCAAAGGAATTAATGGAATGAAATAAACACTGGTATAACAATAACAGAAACAAAAGTTTACCATCTACTTTGGTTATACATGTACTTCCTACCTAGCATTTACAGGTTTACTACGCAGAAATGGTACCGCCAGTGTCTGAGAACTAGATCAGTCTATCATTCACCTTGAGATCGCCAATAATATACACAGAGGAATACAGGACTTTTCACCAAAATTTGCAACTTTGCAATCAATCATTTGGCAGACTGAAGATTCCTTGATTTTCTATAGTTATTCCCCACTATAGTGACATATATGTATCATTTATTGTGATATTGCAGGGCTTAGAATTTCACAGAGATAGGGAAACCCTGCCAAAGGGGGCTATTCTGAGCTGGAAAGGAATCCATTGTTCATGTTTATCTTACACAACTAAAGTCCCTGTCACACGCGCGGAAAATCCCACGGATTTCCATACACCCACGTTTCCGTTTACTAATGTTTTTAAGAAACGTCAAGGCATGCGTCAAAACGTAAAGTTCGGTAAATATAAATGGCAATGCGTAATAGCACGTCAACAAAAATGGAGTCAGAATAGGATTAACACAATTTAAGACTATTAACAATGTAGCAGAGCATAAAGCTAGGTAACCTGAAAGGTTGACCGGACACAGCTTTCCAATAAAGCCCACCCTTTCTTTATATATCGGGAAAATGATAAAGAAAAATTTTCGCTTTAGAAATGATCAACAAAAAACGTCGAATTTACTTCGTTTGTACGGGGTGCCCGCGTTTTTCTGATGCGTAGAAAAAGACGTCAAAATCTTACGCAAATGTGAGCGGGACACCTGGGACCTATTTCACTAGTTTCGTGACATGTCTGTGACACCATCCAGATATTGGGGTTGTCTAGTTTCGTGACAACACAAGTAGCTGCCCTTATTAAAAGACAGACCCCGAACATAAGAATTAGACAAATCTACACATCGTGGACCTGTTTCACTAGTTTTGTGACAAAGTGTTAGACAGACATGAAAAGCGACACCAAGAACGAACAAAACGAAGTCTAATATCTAGTTCTTATGAAACCGGACACACCATCTAGACGCCATCTAGACATGTCACGAAACTAGTGAAACAGGTCCCTGGTGAAACAGGTCACCTTTGCTGAGTAGGCACCTAGCAGAGTTCTACCATATAGATCCACACACCATCTCTCCCGTACACGTCTTGGTAACTTTCCAAGTGCCCCACCCTGACTTGACAGGAATTAGCGGCCCCGCTTTCTATGTCGTCGTGTCTTCAAGACTTCCACGAACACAACATAAAACAGTTGCCTCACGAAATGCAACACCTACGTTATACTTAGTCAGGACACGATGCCAGAGGGACAAACCCCCCGTTACATACGTTACATACAGGTAAAGTGGACAGTCACACCTTATTAGGTTATAAGGGGCAATCCAGAGGGGGGTGTTACACCTGTTTAGAGAGCACGACCCGATTCCACCAGACTAAGGTTTTATCGAAAAGTTTCTGATCTCTTTGGGATTTATAGAAGAATATTTGTAATATCTTAGTGAATGTAGGTGTGTCCTAAATCGCATTAGCGCCAAATACTATCAATAAGAAATCGGACAATTTCCGGAATTTCTCAAGGTTGAGCGTTTTGCGCTGGTTTTACACCACAAGGGTGATGATCGAATCCATAAGGTAAATTTAGGTAGAAATCTCACCCCCACACATTTACCAAGGTGAGAGTTCTTTCATTTCCCACACCATACAGACATGGCAAGAGAAGGTCTGGTTTTGGTATAGCCGCTACCACTGCTAGGGATAAAAGAAAAAGGTAATTGTAGTGGGACTCGAACACTAACCCTTGGTATTACCAGCCCAGTGCCTTAACGACTTAGCTAACTCCCTACCCCTCTCACTGTGCCTCAATTAACTCTCTGTTGTGGTCAATTAAAAGGTAAGATTCCTGTTGCATTGTTTGTTAGAATTCTTTTCCCATAAGGTGTTGTGTTGTGATGGACGCGCGGGGTTCTTCACTTCTCACCTGAAGGTGACGATCGGAAATATACATGTCATTCTTTTTCGATTTTTATCTACATTGGAGTAATCTACTAGAATTCGGAACGATCCCATTTTCGGTAGATTCCAGGGCCACCCCTCTCATAAGATCTGACACTCTAAGTCGTATTCTGTACTCTCACTTCGCTCTATGGAGCCAGTGGATTCTCAAGGCTCTAAGCCTAGTTCGTTAAGAACTCATCTCCCATAGAGCGCAGTGATTACAGATTACGACTTAGAGAGTGTGAGATCTTATGAGAGGGGTGCCAGGGCCAGGTGTAATAGTTTTGGTGCTTCCAAACATAGGTTTTACTTACCGAGAAGCCTCCACAGAAGAGCTCGTTGTCGTTGTAGTCTACAGGAACATCTTGGAAACCTTTACGCCACATCGATGCCCTTCCCGTGGGATCCATTAGACGGCCGTGACCTTTGACCTGAGACAACATGGCCACCACCAGGGTGAGGGCGATCCAAAGTGTATACATGGCTGGTTCTGTAACCAAAAGCGAGGGTGTTGGCATTTATTAACATAGGATTTTCAATATCGATATGTGTTTTCTCTAGATTAGATAATTAAGGCTTGATTCCATTTACCCAAATTATGTCCCGATCCTGTTCGGGTCATGTTCGGTCCCTATTCGGATCAGGGCTAAAGCAGCCCTCCGATTAGGGCCTGAGTGGTGATCGGCACCAAATTCAGCCAGATGTTATCAAGCCTTAAGCAACTCCTCATGAAATAGGGAATTTACTGTTTTATGCCTTGCACAATGATCAAATCACAGTGAGAACGAATATCTGAGATGACAAACAAGCCAGAAACACAGCGGCACCATAGGGTTTGATCCCATGAATGGGGTGATCCTATGAACCATGGAATGTCATACTATGTCAAGACTCATATCACATCGAAGTGAAGCCTAAGTGGAAAAATTCCATAGCTCAAATGAGCACTTCACATTTATTAATCGGAATTCTTTGCGTCAGACATTTTATATGGCACAACCTGGTGTCCATTACAGAATCCTACACCAGGCAATGTGTATACCAGTGCAGTATTGGTGCATAGCAGCTGCCTAGAATGTACAGACTGAATATCACTTAAAGATATTCTCCCACTGCCTGCAGCCTAAAAAAAGACTTCCCCTGTAATTAATTTAATTACAGCTGAATGATTGATCAACAACAATTCAAGTTACTGACACATAATGTATTAAGAAATATTGCAAATTGAAATATAAATGAATAAACGCATCTGTAAAAAAAATTCGCAATCTGTAGAAATGTCAGTTTTCGTTAATATATTCCTTAGTCTAAATTCAGAGCGACAGGACGTTATCCTAACCAGAGAATTTTTCCCTACCAGTAACCACCGCTTAGTGTTGTTTAGTAAGTTCACAGATACACTAGCACCAAACCAAAGGAAGGGATGGTAGCAATAGCTCCCAATACGCCTTCTTGAGTATCAGGCAAATCAAAAGCTGAAGTTCGGCATTTTTGTATCTATCAATATCGACGCCTCTCTTTTTACCACGTTTGATATGTATATATGCACCTCTCTTTGTATTCATCTCTCATCATTATTATATTTTTGTTATCAATATTTTACAAGTTAGTATACAAATGGTGACATCGAGCAATCAAAAAAGGAAAAGAATTAAAGTTCCTGTGAGGCATATGATATACCATGAAGGACATTCAATTAACTATAAGACATGGTGTTTCTGAAAGGTCTATGATACCATGAAATACATTCAGTATTAAACTATAAGACTTAGAGTTTCTGTAAGGCCTATGATACCATGAATTCATGACATTCAATAAGAATATATAAGACTTGGAGTTTCTGTAAGGCCTATGACACCATGAAGAACATTCAATAAATATTAAGACTTAGATTTTCTATGAGGCTTATGCTAGGATGAAAGATATTCAATAAAATAGTATGTAAGACTTAAGGTTTCTGTGATGTTATATATAACAATATGTAAGACATTCAATAAACTAGTATGTAAGACTTAAGGTTTCTGTGATGGTATATAACACCATATAGGACATTCAATAAACTAGTATTTAAGACTCAGGTCTTCTGTGAAGCCTATGACAACATATGGGACATGCAATAGTAAACCAGAGTATAAGACTTAGGTTTTCTCTGAATCCTATGACAACATGTAGGACATTCAATAATAAACTCGAGTATAAGACTGGAGTTACCCTGTGATGGTCTATGATCTCGGGGAGTTAATGAGTGCGGAGACGTTACCTGTGAGAGGTCCGCGGTGGAGTGTGGCGGGCAGGTGGCACCCTGAACCCCTGATCAGCTAATGGGGTCCGCACGCCGCTCTCAGGTGGGCCGCTCACCTGCCGGCCCTCACTCACCTAGACGTGCCCAGGTCCCCGCACCTGTCCACCTACTACCTACCTGTAATGAGTCACCAGTGTGTGCCCGCAGCCGGGCGGGTGTCGCTACAGTCGGCAAAGGCCATCTTGAATCACGGCAGCCACCACACTAGATTAATGAGAAAAAGAGAAAGATTGTTAAGGTTTATTTATTTTGTCATAAGAACATATGTTCTTTGAGATATGAATATTAATGAAATAAAAGAGAATTTGTGAAAATTTATTTACTTTGACATAAAAGCATATGTTCTTTGAGATAAGAACATATGCTACATAGATAATGGGGTAGAAGAATATGGTAGGGTGGGTTATAATATCCTCAAAATTGCCATAGGAAAAATAAAGATAAATGAAGAAATAAATGCATACAAACTATAACTACTTTAAGCCAAGGTAAGTGCATACATGTGGGCCTGCTCTACGTATTTGCTACCATCATACTCTTTCACGCCGAAGAAGAAAATCTGCTGTATTATAGATACAGTAGGGGTTGAATGGCAATATAATTAGAATACCAGTAAAATCTAAATTGCTTTAGCTATGGTTAGACATGTACTGTAAGCATTTACTAACATCATAGCGACTATATCTAATAAAGGTTTCTGGTGCCTCAAAACAGTTTTAATGATATATGTCATCATATCTGTCCAGTGTTGATCTATGGGATTGTAATGTCCCGTCACCTGTCCTCACTAGGTTGCTGATGGGTCCCGATTGCCGGTCTCAGCATAGCTCTAGAATTAACCAGAAGAATATATAAGGCTATCATTGAGCGTGGGCCACACGCTAATATACTCTGCTGGAAGGTTAGTGTGATCACATAGACTACCACCAAACTGGCTCTTCACCATCTGCGTGCTACCACTACGACATTGGGAAAGGTGCAAAGGGCCAGTATCTCAGTGTCTTAGAGGAATGCCCAGCTGACCATGACCAATCACTCGAGACCGAAATACCTGATTGACCCAGTGATACTTGATGCATTTGGATCCTAGATCTCAGGCAGTTACAGAAAGTGAAAGTTGATTGGGTGTAACTTGGTTACAGGAAAGGACACATAGACTGATCTCTCTATCTTTGTTTTTTAACAATTCCACGCTCATTCATTAATGATGAGCATACCCTTTGCTCTTAGTTATCATATGCCTGTAATAGAATGTCCTTCAGTTATAACACACTGCTCGCCATATCTTGTATACAAAAACAGACTGGGTGTTTAACCTGATAATCGTTATGAACTCACAGAGCTACAAATACTTGGCCCGATGCTGTTAGGCCGAAAGGAATATATTTACGAGTCTGAGAGTGAGTATCAATTATCGGATTTATGCAGAGTTAGTTTTCTTTTCATTGGACACCTTACATTTTTTTAGATACACAATTGGTTAACGTAAATTGCCAATCAATTTTGGGCATGCTAACTTGGTTCATCCATGTTCAGACGTTGTCAGTTTGTTTATTCCCACAGTGCAAAGCGCCATCAGGATGTCAATCTCCGAACACATCCTTTGCTTAATAGTAACCATGTACATTGTAATGCGGCTATAACTGGAAATTCAAACTCGGCAGTTGTGATACTTCAAATTGGGCAATTTTACTCACACTGGTCTGTCCAGGGTTTGTTTTATCAGTGTCAAGGGGGTGTTCCACTGGACCGACGGTAGCCGATTCCGTAGCCAGACAATCGCCGATTATTATCGGATGCCCTAGAACTTCTCAAATCTTTAAAAATGATCATTTATTAAACTATTATTATCAGAATTAAATAAATTACAATACGTGAGCTTCTTCTTAAGGGCCCAGGAACAATTGATCGGGTGAGAAATCGGCCTGGTGGATTTTGCCCTTTACCTACAAATTAAATACGATCTAGTGAGCAGAGGTTAATAAACGTACGACTGAAGTGCACAGGTGTATGGTAGATGCAAATTTATACGGATCGTAATAGAAATATGTCTTGCTAGTGGAATCAACAACTTCATAAGTGAATAAAATGATGTTTTTCCATGATATTTTAAGTAGAGAAATAATAGGTGCATGTAATGGCTGTGGTTGACTTTATTTTGTTCTCTGTCTTTCGATTATTTTAGACCAACACATTATGTCGTCAGGCCAAGCAAAATGATGAAAGGACCTTGAATAGTAACTACATTCTCTAGTAGTACAGATTTAGATGAATACTACATAAAGCCCTTGAAGAATAGAGATGGGGAATTCTATTGCGCGTTCCAACAACACAATAACCGAGGGTACATATACGACAGTTCCGAAAATGAGCTAAAATTAAGTGTATTACACAATTTACTTTTCAGTCTAAAGGCCATTTTCCATTAGCCGACCAGCAGGCTCATTAATACAAAGTTCTAGGTTGTTCCTGCTGTAATATCTTAAAAAAGATAACACTCCCACAATCACACCCACCGTTCACACTCTAGGTGTGATTGCTGTGTGTCTCTATGGGCAGGAGGCCACACTGGGCCGTGTTTGTCCGAGCGCCGCCCTAAGGCCCCGCGTCCACCTACTACGATGTGGCACCGATATGGTCTACGATGCACCTCCCGATAGAAAATCAAAATCGCGTCGGAAGGTCAGCTAATATCGGGGCAGCTGACCACGTTTCTACGATTAGACACCGAGATAAGACCCCTTACGATGCATGGTGGATTGGGATGTCTAGACATTTGTCTACATTTGTCTGCACCTTCCCGATATGTCTCCGATATTTGCTTTTTTGCAACGGTCCCATATCGGTAGGTCTAAAATTCTATCGTAGTAGGTGGACGCCAGGCCTAACTAGACAACGCACCGTTACCCGGCGTTTACACTAGACGATCATATAGGTGATGTTCCTTGAATTTTTCACCATCTAACGATTTTTAGCTGTAAATTGCTGGAAATCGGTATATATAAAACGTGTAAACGATTGAGGAAATTCTTGGGTTAATGATTATTTTGGCCAATATTATGTAATCGTGCACCACCTGACGACTATTGGCACGTTTTAGACGTCAAGTGTAAACGCCGGATGAGGCGGCATTGGGTGGAAATACCTGAGTTATTCTAAAGGGGGGCGTCCACCAACCATGACAAGGCTACGACAATGGCTTCCTGACAAGGCCCACGATTGGCCTACGATTGTTGTGGTTTAGTGGACCCCAGTTCCCGACAAGAGTCTATGACAAGGTCACGACAAGGCCATGATTGAAAGGTTGTCGAGAGCCTTCCGACAAGGCTACGATAATATTGAACATGTTTGATTTTTCCCAGGACTGGACCCTTGTTGTGGAGTGTCATGGCGTGTCGGGAGCATGTTTTGCAGAGGTCTACAATAGTAAATTTTGGTGGAGCACGCACTTCCCAACACCCTTTCGACAACGCTGTCGTAAAGCCCCCCTTCTTACGATAAGGCCGTGACAAGTGGCGATTGGAACTTTCTTGTTGTAGCCTTGTCGTGGTTGGTGGACGCCCCCCTTAAAAGTCCGTCGGAGGTGCCAACGACTGCACGTTGGTATCAAATAGTAGTTGAGGGTGCAGTGTGGCCCTTGTTTCTCCTGCATGTTACAGGTCCATACCGATTAATTGTCTTATAAACTCTTGAAGATCACTGACGAAATCAAGGACTTTTGATTCTGTCGGTCACTGACTAAATCTGTTGGGGGTGGCCATATTGAGTATTCCTCACAAAATCAATAAGTGAGCATTCAAATGCCAGGCTGTTTTCATTTACTGATCTGGCGTCGGTATAGCAAAAAATCGATCCTGACTGCAAAAAAGATAGGCCAATGGAAAACGGCTTTTGATTGTTCATAAAAATACACCACTGAAATCAGACACGATTATAAAATTCTGATTACAGAAACAATCAAGGTAAAAGCCTATTCTGGGAATCTTGCAAAATCCTACTGAGATTAAAAATTCTTGTAAATTGTAAGATCCAGAAAACGAGCTTGTTCAATTTAGTACATGTAAATTAAAAAACAACAGATTTACCAAAGTCACAGGCGGCCACCACGAGCGCTGCTATATGATTGACAAGGTTAGGGAAACATGTGTAACTATAACCATCACAAAGTATACAGATCACTTAACAATTACACTAAATAAGTAATTCATCATGCGATTCGGTTTTAGAAATCCATAACAATACATTACATACATGGTTTCTGGCAAAGACATATTGATTATCTATGGGATTTTGTCGCCAATCAATATTTATACTGTAATAGCTTTTTACAAAACAAGGTTGTGCTAAAATGTATAAGATATGAATTTAGCGAAATTATGCGATAAATCTACCAATGTCATAAAATAGAAACAAGTGTATTTAAAAATACATACTTATTGTAATTATCCTTAAAAAGATTATTTAGTAAAGACCAGATATGAATTTACCGAAATCTATGGAAAAAAAAGTGAGGTGAGAGAATAGAGAGATATATGTACTTGGAAAGCAGTGTCGCGCCAGAAGATGTCGCACTTGAAGACGTCGCACCTGAAGATGTCGCACCTGGCCGGTTTGGCGCATGTGCAGAGGAGAGGGACTACACACCAGCTGTCTGTCGTCTCAGAGCCCTGACTCGGTGTGCCATGCCTCCAACGTGCATTTTCTGAACAACACACAGACACACAGACAGAAAAAACCAACATGGCCGCGAGGCACGATCTGTTGTCTCCTGTCAGGTGCGAGGTGGGGAGAAAGCCTACAGCTGGCCTAAGGCAGTGCCTATACCTATAGATGTTATTTGATCTGGTTGGATGATAAAGTTTATATTTCCTACTGATCCTGATTCATTATGGAATGATTCGGTAACTGTTATGCTAATTTACCGTACGTATTTCAGATTGAAGGAAGGAGGTGGTTTATTGTGCTATCACCAAAAGGCTAACAAACTTTTAATGATACAATGAACATAGGTGAAACCTCATGAGCTTAACCTCTTTTTAAAACATTAAGTGCACCAGTTCTTGCATTCATTGGCATATCGAGAAACATATGATCATTCCTCCCCGGATATTGCTGTCATTTTGATGAAGACGCATAAGTTATATAGAAATCATATAGTTATTATAGAAATATCTGTTAGTTCTGCTAGGTTCTCATTTAACCTGCCCGTGTTGAGTCCAGAGACATGTATTTGCTTAGCCCTATCGACTGTCGTGTCGCCTACTCTTGTCCTGAGTTTACTGTTATACGTAACATACATACTACATATACATATAGCCATGTCCCTCTAAGATTTAGATGAAAAAAAGAAGGAAATACATGCTGCACATATATATGCAGCGGTTTCTCTCTAAGATTTAAAAAATGCATGCTAAAGATACATGTACCCATGTCCCTCTGAGAATAACAAAATATTCCCAAACGGGATCGAGTCTGGACCTCTGGGAATTACCTGTGGTGTACCCCAAGGGTCCATATTAGGTCCTTTGCTATACATCATATATACATAAACGATATTACTTCTACGATTCAAAGGCATGGGAATTATCATCTACGCGGATGATACAGTATTGTTCAGGTCAGGGAAAGACTTCGTACAAGAAATGACACTTTTACAACAAGACCTGAACAATATTGCAAATTGATGTAATAGGAATAAACTGACGATAAATGTCAAAAAGACCAAGGTAGTAACTTTTGACTTAAAAAAAAACAAATTGATAATTTGGTGAAACAAACAACCCACAAATTGTACATAATGTCTAAGACCATATATCATAGAACAAACTGCCCTACTGATAGATAAAACAATGCTGCTACCAATGTTGGACTATGGTGATGTAATTTTCTCAAATTGTAATAAAGTAGATAAAAATAAACTTCAACAAGTACAAAACAAGGCAACACGGATAATCACGAAACAACCACCGAGAACGCCTAGGGTGACTTTACACAGATCAGTACAATTACCTTATCTGGAGGCGAGACAACGTTCATATGTATTAACATACATGTACAAAAAGAAATGTAGAAACCAAGATCTGGAACAGAAAAATGTAAACACAAGAATGCAGTCTGCCCCGACCTTCAAAGTACAGAAACCTTGGTGTTGTGCATATCAAAGGAGTATAGAGTACTATGGAGAAATTAGCTGGAATGAAATTCCCCCGTGCCAAAGACAGACCGACACTTTAGCTTATTTCAAGAAACTTCAGAAATCATCGCTTCTAAATAAGATTCCATTAAATTGTAATACCATTGTAAAATCATTAAATTGATTTTGTGACATGCTGTAAAGGGTACATTGTGCAGATATTGTTGTCATGTATGCTTGTACATACCTACTAAAACTAAGTTGCTCAAATTGATACATACCTTATATAGACGAAATCGAAATTACACAGCTTTGAATCTGGAATCACATTGAAGTTCATAAATTTCTAGAACCAAGTGTCTTGACGTTGCTGTCAAAACCTGTTTGTGTTTGGTATGCTGGAATCACATTGAAACCAACTCTCGGGCTGAGTGAATTCTACTATAGATAAACGTTTAAAGAAAATGTAGATATAAACGACATCCTTTGAAAAAATGAGACGAACATGCACGTTGATATAACGATATCCCCATAACAAATGGCTGCATATACAAATACCGATGTTCCCTAAAACAATAAACATCCTAAAAACATCATGCTACATATGCACAAGATACCAATCTGAAAATTGAATTAAAGAAACAAAAGAAACCTAGTAAAAAACGCATCATAAACAAACAAAAGGTCAACACATACATACGGTTATTCTAGTTTTCTTCACAATTCTTTAGTTCATCTTCAATGTAACCTTTTTTTCAACACGAAAATATAAAATATGATAAAACGGTGAGCGATAACAAGTCTAGTTTAGTTCACATTCTAACTTTGTAATCTCACTAGACTCATACCTTCCATTCCTAATGCATATCTAAACACTGATCCATCATAACAGGGAGAAGTTCCCAACCCAATTACGACGCGATCAATCACCATCAGTTGATACCTGCTCGAAAGCCAAGTCCGTTTAACACGGTTACCAATAACTAGCGCAATATAACCTCTGGGAGAACTGGGTGGGTGGGGGAGCCTACTCGTCTACTTTGTAATGTCGTGGTTAAATATGTTAACAATCTAATCATCTATTATTATAGATCTTCACTAGATGCATTGTTCCTGAACTGTCTATTATGCAATAAATTTTAATTTTGTTGCTGACATGGAGAAAAATCATCATCACTCTCTCTCCACCATTACGTAAGACATTCTGTATTGATCAGAATATTGGAGAACTCGACCCGTAACGAACTCGACCCGTTTTAAGAACTCGACCTGTAAAGAACGCGACCCGTTTAAAATCTTCCCTACTCAAGTACCTCATTACAACTGTGGATAAATAATACATTTAGTAATAAGTATTTTATCTTGGCTTTAAATTTGGTCTTCTCTGGGGAAGAAAACAAGCAGAAAACCCTCCCCCGAAGTCTATCCCTAAACCTTTCCCCATCCCTTACCCTACCCCTTACCCTATCCCTTACCATATCCCTGACCTTATCCCTACACCTAAACATAAATAAATAAACTTATTTTCTATAGTCGCTGGTTCATTTGTCTTAAAAGCTAACTAGCCAGACATTTCCTTCTATTTTAGAATATCTTATTCATAAGTATCTGAAACAATGTCGAGTTCTCCAATCGGTTTCTCTAAAATGGGTAGAGTTCTCCTTACAACTTTGGGTCGAGTTCGTTTGGGACAGGATGTGTGTAGCT